>JAFEMH010007001.1:0-105638 GCA_022495995.1 Adenophora triphylla var. japonica
TTTCCAAATTATTTTCCAAAGGTCAGTTTTGTAGCAGTCTCTGGAAATCCAGATTTCACATCTGCTGATTTCTAGGAGGGTTTTGCACACAGTCCATCAAACAGTCATCTCCAATTATCAAAAATCTTTTTTTGCAGTAACATTATTTAAGATGTTTTGAAAAAACTTTCATTCTCCTGACTTTCTCCAGATTCTGAGCATTTTCAAAGCTACTTAAATCACATTTCAAAAAATCGGATGTACATCTCTCTTCTTCATTCTGGCAGATTTGGTCTTTCAACTTCAAGGAGTCTTTTGAGTACCAAAACTCAACCCTAAAAATCATACCAAAAATCGTGGGACTTGTTTAATGTCTTACAAAGAGTTATCAATTTTTATTTTTTCTCAGTTTGCATTTAGTTTTAACCAAAGGAACACACACACACACACACAAATGGTTTTAAATTAGGAAGACTCATTTTACGAGGCAATCCGGGTGAACCCTAACGTTCTTCCCGGAATGTAACGTGACCTCCGAACTCAAATCTCTCATTTTGGGCATTTTTCAAAGTTTTGGCCCTTAAAACTAAAAACGGCATGGCGACTCCGTTTGATTTTTCAAAATTGAAAATCGGGTACATCACAAGAGGCAATCAACATAGATAAGGAGACTCGCTTTTTGCGACAGTCCTCCCCAACCACCACAACTACTATCCCATTCAGGTCAAGTATAACAATAAATTACGGATTGGTATATCTACCACATCCACTGGCAATACATGCCCACATAATCACGATTACCATGATAATCAAGTATAATTCGAGGTACTCTCCCATAGAAGTAGATACCTCGAGCACATAAGGAAAATTCTTAGGCCATCATGCAAATATAAGCAGAAATACAATACCACATAATAATGAGGTGAACGGGGATCCATACAAGTATTACCCATACTTCCTGAGACAGGTAATATACTTCTAATGACTACGGAGGAATCTATTGCTCCATATTATTCATTTCCTTGATCCTTTGGTTGATCATTACTATTTTCCGCCATTGAACAAATTCCTGCACTAAACACTCATCGTCAGGTATCACACACTCCCCCATAAACTAGACTTCTACCCTTGACTTCTAACCTTGGCTCTGATACCAACTGTGAGGACCCTCCCCAACCCCGGGACCTATAAACTCGTGTCCCAACTGGAGAGTCCCCAAACCACCTCCTAATTAATTAAAACTTTTCATTTAAATAATTTAAGAGTTGAATAAACTTTTGAAAATCAAACTATAACATGTTTTAATTTACAACATTACATTGAAAATATTTATAAAACTTTATACATATTTCTTTTTCTCACTTTAATAATAACCACACTTATTCCCAACTCTCAAACGGTACACGTACCCTGACAACCCGAAAGACGGTCTAAACTCCTTTTCGGCCTCACCGGTCTGGTCTACCCGTCTCAGCTGAAACTAAAAAAATTTAAGGGAGAAGGGGTGAGAAATAATCTCAGTAAGTTATTATGCATGTAGCAATATGCCATATAAAATGAAACACATAAGCAAGTTGCATATATCACATTTGGAAAACAGTAAACACCTTACTTTACCTGACCTTACCTTTTCCCGTCTGAACAATAAGTCGTACTACTGGGAATACATCCCCTTGGAAAAATATCCTCTTTATTTGTGAATGGCTTAGGCCTATTCATGCCTGTGAATGTGTGCCCAAAATCTAGATTCACGCGAGTTTGAAAGACATCCGGTTTAATTTGAAAAACGAGTCGCCACGCCATTTTGATTTCCTCAAAACTTTGAAAAAAAAGTTTTTTATGGGTTCGGAGGTTAAGTTACCCTTTGGGAAGAACGGATCGTCATTCACCCAAGGTGCCTTTCCGTAGCAAGTCTCCCTAGATTCCGTTTATCGTGCTTGCTTGCGTGCTTTCTTTGTGTGCATGTGTTTGAAAAGAGGGGAGGGAATGTCCCAAGTTGTCTTCCGGATGTACAAACCATTTATTGGTTGTCGCTCGGGATTTCTAGGATTTTATGTATTCGGGATTTTGATCCCGTCCTCATCTTGGACTTGTGATCATCGCATTTTAACCTCGGGACTTGCGTGATCGAGAGAAAGACTCTCTTTTATAGTCCAAAATGAGGTTCTTTAGGAAGGAGTGACCTTAGCCCATCAATCCTACACCTTAAGACGATTGAGCTTATATGGATGCTTCATGCTCGTCTTAAGTGATAATCGGAGATATAGGTTCAAGGTCATCCCTTTCTAAAGAGATTGTGGCACCTTTTAATGGAAGAAACGGTGTAAAGATAGGATCTTTACACCGGTCCGTTCCAAGGTTGCTAATGGGAACTTGGGGGAATGCATGTAAAAATGACATTTTAGTGAAAAGATGACATTTTTGGGTTGCAAAGGATGCTATGGATTGCAAATAATGCTTTTGATGTAAAGAAGTGATCTTTATGCAAAGGATGCATTTTTATGAAGAAATTGATACTTAATATGCAAAGGATGCACTTTTATGTAAAGACATGATTTTTATGCAAAGGATGCATTTTTATGTGGAAAAATAGTATTTAATATGCAAAGGATGCATAAAGATTGTATTTTGAAAGCAAGGGATGCTAACTTTGATGATAAAGCAATGGCTTTTAATGCAAAGAATGCATGAAAATGGATTTTATGTGCAAAGGATGCATTTTGAACATAAAGATTGCATTTTTATGAACAAAGGATGCATAAAGATGATATTTTTATTGTAAAAGGGGGTTTTTAGGTGCAAAGGATGCACCTTTGATTCAAAGATTACATTTTTAATTGCAAGTGATGCCTATTTCATGCAAAGGGGATAGGGGTATGATAAAGATATGATCTTTAATGATAACTACCAAGTCCCAAGCAAGATAATGACAATATATGAATGCAATGAGCATAGAGCAAGTAAAATGCAAGGTTAAAGGGAGTGAGAGGTTACCAATGGTGGTGGCCTCTTCTCCTTTGGGTTGAAGCTAGGTGGAAGGACCAACTTTAGGATCTTCAAGGAGGAGGGAGGTGGCTTCTTGGCTTTCTTCAACCTCTTGGATTTCAGCAGCGACGGTGTTTTGGAGAGCTTTTGAAGCCGAGTATGGAGTATGGTGTGTGTTTTTCGTCTTTTTAAAATGGGAAGAGGAGGGCTCTATTTATATACAGTCTGGAAATCGCCAATGAGGCCGTGCGGCTAGGAGTCTTCTCCTAATGCAGCCGTGCGACATTATCCACAATGACTCAGCATGTTTCTAGAATCATGCAAGGTGGCAATTCTAGAAGCTTTTTGTAATTAAGAAAAACGTGTTTCTTAATTACTAAGCCTTCCCTTCAACCCTTAAGAGGTTTGGAACAGGTTCCGAAATTGTTCCCAAAACTCTAGGAAAGTCCTGGGGAATTACCACCCGGGAATTTATCGGAATTGCCAGGAAATTAGGGAAGGCATGAGCCAGATTTGGGTACTTACAGAAGCCCCTCGGCAACGTCACTTGCAGGGCGAGTGGGGTTGTCGATAGAAAAGGATTCGATCTGGCGAATGCCGAGACGGATTAGGTGACTAAGGTGGTCGAGTGGCTGAACCTCTGAAAGGCTACCTACGTATCCCGAGTGGGAATCAAGCCGGGCCGTAGTTACGAAAAGATCCGGCGAGGAATAGAGAAGAGAAAAGCGGGTCTCTTGTCGGGAAATAGCGAGAAAATGACCTAGAAGGTCAAGCAATTGATCCTACTAGGGATATGCTAGAAGTGACCGAGGTGGTCGAGATGTGCGGACCTTTATGAGGGGGCTATTTCATCACCGAGGGAGTGACGAAGGAACAGGGTGACCAAAGTGGTTCGGATGGAGTGGACCTTTTATGAAAGGCTACCTACGTATCCCGGAGGAATCAAGCCTTGATCGTAGTTCAACCATTACTAGATAGTTAGGAACGATGTCTAGGATCCTTGAGGTTTTGACAATTAATGGAGGTTGTCACCTGATTGACAATTAATGGAGGTTGTCACCTGATTGGATACTTGAGCGTACTTCTCTATTCGTGATAGAGTAGCTTAAGTTTGGAGAACTTGAGCGTACTTCACTATCTGTGATAGAGGTAGCTAAAGTTTGGAGAACTTGAGCGTACTTCACTATCTGTGATAGAGGTAGCTTAAGTTTGGAGAACTTGAGCGTACTTCACTATCTGTGATAGAGGTAGCTTAAGTTAGGAGAACTTGAGCGTACTTCACTATCTGTGATAGAGGTAGCTTAAGTTAGGAGAACTTGAGCATACTTCACTATCTGGGATAGAGGTAGCTAAAGTTAGAAGAACTTGAGCGTACTTCACTATCGAGGAGATAGAGGTACCTAAAGTTAGGAGAACTTGAGCATACTTCACTATCTGTGATAGAGGTAGCTTAAGTTAGGAGAACTTGAGCGTACTTCACTATCTGTGATAGAGGTAGCTTAAGTTTAGAGTTCTGACAATTCGGAGGTTGTCACCTAGCGTTATCCCGTTATAACGGAAGTAACGGAGGCGACTGGGGAAGAAAGCTTATTTGCTTAAGAGATAAGGGATATCTTTTGAAAATGACGTTATCTTAGTTAAAAGATAACGGGAATTACATGCCCAAATGGAAAGTCCAGGGGCAAAAAAGGTAATTTCTTGTTCAGAGCGAAAGAGGCCGCCCGACATGAGAGGGAGGCAAAAGAGGCCATACGGCCAGAAGCCTGATTTTTCCAGATTATTTAAAACAGAATTCGAACGGGGACTGGGCATCATTGCCGCCCAAGACTGCCGAGGAAGAGAGAGAGGAGGGAGAGAATTTTCTTCAAAATCCTTCAATCCTTTTGCCTCTACTGATTTAGGATGGATTCGAAGGGGAATCCAATGCCAAGGCAAGCTAGAAGGAACATCTCCACGGCCGCGAGAAGGAGGAGGAAGGAACTCGTCCGTACGGAGAGGAGGTATGACTTCCTTACACCTCCATCGGAGCTCTATCCGGGTAGAAGGGAGCACAAATCGACAAACCCTCAATCGGTTGGGATAAGCATTCTTAGTTTGCTCAATTCCGTCGATTTTGATTGAATTTTGATTGATTTAGGGCTTGACCCAAGCTTTTAGGAATTTTTCGAATTTTCCTAGGATTTTTGACGATGATTTTGAAATTTTAATGATTAACCTATGAGGCTAAGAAGATAAAAGAACATGCATGTGCAATTTATTTGACAAAATAATGAGAATGACCCACTTTTTTTTCGAAATAAAAAGTAAGAAGGATAATTGTCTAAGAGGTGACGGAGTTCTTGCATGTGCTAGAACTAGGTCATAGATGAGAAAACGGGATTTTGGACGATGAAAAGGATTCATGCATGCCATTTTTTGAGAAAAAAATTAATGCTTATGTGCAAATAATTTTGAAAATTGTGATTTTGTGCTTAGGAGAGCAATGTGCTTGACACGATGTAAAAGACATGTTTTCGATGCAAAGGTTGCTAGAAAATTTTCATGAATGCTTTTCCTTTGAAAGTATGTGCACTTTTGAATATATGCATGCTTTTTTGAAAAAGACTGACACATTTCTTTTAATGTGCTTGTCTACAGGAGAACAAGTCTAGGGGGCCTTCTGAGATTGCAGTAAAGCTGTGGGAGAGGATGCCCAATTTCGAGAAGAATGGGGCAAACCCTAAGCAGCTGGTGAGGGCTACCGGCTTGGATTTGTTTATTGAGGCCATTGACAGAGGTATTCACATTACCTCGAAGAGCAAGGGCTTGGTCCAGGCCCTATCTGAGTTTTGGTGGGACACCACCCACAGCTTTAATCTTAGGCGGGGAGGCGGCGGTGACTCAGGCCGATTTCTTGCTATCACTGGCTTACAGTTCACCGAGAGGCCTGTGACTTGGAGGGACCATATCACTGCTGAGGAATTTAGAGCTTTGGTTGGGTTTGAGTTGATTCCAAAGGGACTCGGAATGGAGACGAGGAACGTCGAGGTGGCAGTCCAGAACTGCATGCGGGACTTTGCTGCTAGTGAAGTGACTGCCCACCAGCTTGCGAGGGCATTTGTGTGGTTGATCTTTGTCGGTCACCATCTTTGCCAGTGCAGGACTCGGCTATGACTTGCCTCCTCGACTCTACGGGAGGATGTTGATGGGATTGGGACGGTCTCATGGGGTGAGGCCGGATTGGCGAAGCTATACTTCTCCTTGGATGCATGCAGTAGGAATAAAGTGCCTCCATGGATTGTTTCTCCTTTGCTCTTGAGAGTAGTCTCACTTTCCTTTCTCTTTTACTTTCTGTCTTTGAGACTTTTTATGAGAGAAAATAACCTTTTTGATGTTTTGAACATGCGGAGTGCGGTTTTGTGAGGTGATCGGGTTCTTTCCGTGGAACGACGGAGCGATGTCACCATCTTTCCCGCTATGATCCGCTGGAGGGGAGATGCGAGAGATAAGTTCACCTGGAAGACCCGGATCACCTTTGATTACAAGATGGTGAGGCCAGTTATCAACAGGGATGGGCACGACGGAGTGGACTTCTACCCGTGGGGCAGGTATCCAGAGATTTTGCTAGGAGAGGCCGTGGAGGCGACGAGGCGAGCGGTGGTTGGCTGGGCGACATGCGATGTCATATATCTGGGGGACCGATTTTCTAGGCAGCATGGCCATGTCCCTCCATTGGACGCCATTACTCCCCAGGATCCTCCAGCACGGATGCTGCAGCCTAGAGATTGGTCGGAGGACAACATTACTAGATACCAGGGAGGCATGGCCGCTGAGGAGTACTTTGATATGGATACCCCATATCTTTGTGTTTGTGGAGCGACGGCGAGGATGCCACGAAGCTAGTGAAGGCTGGCGGTCACTCGGGGATATGGGGAGGCCGAGCCTTCGACCCGCCGATCCCTCCTGCCCATCTTTCATATGTGGTCCACGGAGTACCCGGGAGGTTGAGGATACTGTCCCCGACACTAGGGAGCCCCAGTATACCTTGCTAATGGGCAACCTTTGTAAGTACACTTTTAGGGTCTTTTCCCTTTTCTTTCGCATTTCTTTGCTTTTTGCAATTCGAGATTTCTGAGATTTTCTTCTCTTTTTCTCGGAGTTCCGGCTCGAACTTACGACGAGGTTGGTCGAGGCAAAATAGGGAAATTTGGAAAGATGTGTGTCGGTCTCTTACGAGGAAGGCGGCTGCGCTTCAAAGGCGGGCACGAACGTGCAGGAGCCCGGGCGCAAGAGAAGGCATGTCGGGGCACGGCATCCACCTCATCGGCTTCGGAGTACTCTTCCCGGTGCCATGCCTCGGGGATGAGGACTCAATGCGACATCTTGGAAGCATTTGGGCGGGAGTACGAGCACGATAATGTCCGCCTTTCGAGATGTGAGTGACACGGAGGACTTGATGAGAGAGGCAAGTGTCTATGGTGCGAGCGAGCGATGAAGAAGGATCGGAGGCCTAGGAGGTCTCTAGGGTTGATTTAGGAAGAAAAAACAAACAATGAACAAGTTTCATGCACATTTTGTTTATTTTTTTTGCTTTATTCGGGCGCCGATGGGGCGAAAACAATGTATTACTGTTTTATTTGCTTTTTGAATTTATGCTTTATTAATTTGCATATTACTTGAGCCTCGGGGCGGTTTTTTTCTTGGAATTGGAGGTGGCGGGCCAAAATGATATATAATGATATATAAATGCTTGGATGGTCTTTGAACATGTTTTTGTACGGGTTTTGGTTGGAAAAGTGGGGTGAAAACTCCCTTTGGGCAGCAACTTGGTTTCTGCAGATTTGCCATTTACATCGGAGTAAATGAGGCCGTGCGGCATGGTCTGGAGCAAATGAGGCCGTGCGGCTCACGGTTACGTGCAGGTGGTTATTTTCAGAATAAAACCAAGGCTTGGCCATTTCATTTCATTTTCAACTTAGACTTGTCCCAATTGTTCCCAGAGCACATATTGGACCTAAAGACACCATCTTTGATCATTTTGCAATGGAGAAGCCCGTTAGATTGCAAAGGGGAAAAGAGACCGCTTTGTCCGATCTTCGGTCTTGGGTGAGATATAACTTCCAATCTCACAAGGGGTTGCTTGATTCTTCCTTCAAGATCAAGTCTTTATGGCATTTGAGGATCTCTGCCCGATTGGGACCTTTTGAGAGCGACGGCAAAGTTTTGGGACGTCAGGAGACATGTTTCTTGCTTTTCTTACAATGAGATTGTCCCAACGCATGAAGACTTTCGAGCCTTGATTGGGGGTCCAGAAATTGAGGCTATATCAATTTCGGCGATCGAAGACGTGCGGTGGCGGCAAAGCTTGCATCTTTTCTGAGATTTCTCTGGGAGAGGCCGAGGAGATGATGATAGCCCGGACGGGATTGACCTTTCGATATCCGGGCGAGGTTTGGGTCTCCGACTATGGATGTGACCACGGTGGCTATGGATGCCTTTATCCTCTGTATATTCTCTTCTCTGTTCACCGAGTCAGTGGGGATCTGTCGTGGTGGTCTCTTAGACATGGTCGAGAGATGCGGGTTTGGGAAGGACATTGTCCCACCGGTTTTGGGTGAGACCCTTCATGGCATTGATAGGATGGCTAGGGAGACCATTTCATGAGGTGCGGGAGTCCGGCCAGGCTGACTTTATGGGCTGAGGAGAGGCTCGGAGCTTTGCCGGGGGCTTTGCCGACTCGGTGCCCTTGGATGATTTCTCGGAGAGGTGCACCTCGGCAACGACCCGGGGTAGGCTGGGAGGCGATGATGGCTAGGTTATCCACTTCGGACATCCGCTGGGTGGGTACCTCATTTGGAGGTTGCGGACCCAGGAGGATATTTCAGAGTCCTATATAGTGAGGGTTCCGGTGGTTACGCGGTCATCTTTCTACATACCACCTCGCTTGGTATCCGGGCGATTCGGGACCTTACGAGGAGATTGGGCGATTGGGAGGACATCCGTACCATGGTGGTGGTGCCATTTGATATGAGAGATCCAACCGGCTTTTCATTCTTCTCGAGGGCTTGGACATACGGCGCTTTCCACCCGGGGCCATTAGGAAGAGTACCATCTTGACTACAGTCTACTTGGATTGGTACGAGAGGGAGATGGGAGCGACTCGAGGTCATATTGGGAGAGAGACGTCGAGGCTTTATTGGGAGGCGGCTGCGACTCGAGTAGGACTACGAGGGGAGGCGAGGCTAAGGCGAGTTGCCATAACCGGTCGGGTGATCGATCGAGAGATATGGAGGCTCGATACAAGAGATTGTCAGAGGTCGCTCCTTTGGCCCGAGGCTCGAGAGGGAGGAAGTGCGGACTCGTGCCCGAGTTGAGAGGGCACTTATTGACACAGGTTTGATAGAGGCTCCAGTGAGGATATCGAAGATCGGAATGGGGGAGACCGACATTATAGAGAAGAAGAGAAAGAAAACTCGACGGGGTCGAGGCAAAGGGAAGAAAACCAAAGAAGACTCAGCGAATGACGACTGACAGATCTTTTCTTAGGATTCCCTTGTTGCCATTTTGCAAACACAGTAGCTTATTAGGCATTTTATTATATTTTAGATCTTTGTATCAGGTTAGCAGAGTCAAGAGTAGACCGTGCTTGAACTCATCAAGGAGTTTTTAACTTGTAATGAACAAGAGATATTATCTTAGAAATTAATCAAGACACATTTTATGAAAACTTCAAATGTCTTATTGATTTGCTCAGGACCCATTTTATGGAAACTGGAATATCCTTTATTATTGTTTAGGACGCATCTCATGGAACTTAATCGCCCTTTTTATTATTTAGACTGAACCATAAATGGCTGCCTACGTTCCCCTTTTACAAGAAAGACTAAGGGGCTCAGGTCTTCGTAGTTCATTCTGGTGAACTTTTCTCTTCTTTTTTTTTTTTTTTTTTTATGTGCAGCCCTGTTTTTTGCCTAGACCGCCCTTTTTGGGTTTTCAACCTAGCTGGGCATTACTCTTTTTGTACTAATATTTTTTATGTGCAACCCTGTTTTTTGCCTAGACCGCCCTTTTTGGATTTTCAGCCTAGCTGGGTATTACTCTTTTTGCACTAATATTTTTTTTCTTTTTTTATATTTTTTTTCTATTTTCTATTTTTTTATTTTATACATAGTACCTTCGGAGCTTATCACCGTTGGTGGGTGGGACAAAGGATTGCCGTCCAGTGCCAAGTTTCATGGCTCCTCCCGATAGTATCTTCTGCACCACATACGGGCCGATCCAAACGGGTTCCCATTTTCCCAGGGGGTTGTCTCTGGTAGGGGGCTTCACTTTCAACACTAAGTCACCCTCTTTGATGTCCCTGACCTTGACCTTTTTGTCAAATGCTCTGGCCATTCACCTCTGATAGGCTCGGGTATGCTCCATGGCTTTAAGCCTTCTTTCGTCGGCGAGGGCGCCAACTCATCATGCCGGCTACGCAACCATTCTACTTCGTTGACAACGTTTTCAGGAGGACCCTTAATGACGGGATTTCCAACTCCACCGGTAACACCTGCTTCCATCCCGTAAGTTAGGGCAAAGGAGTTTCTCCTGTGCATTTGTTACAGAGACGTTCTGTAGCCCCGAGTGCCGGGTGCGGCTTTTCGGGCCAATCACGACCACGGGTGGCCATTTTCCGGATGATCCGTTCGAGCGTCTTATTAGCGGCTTCCACGGCTCCATTAGTACGAGGTGCATGCGGGGACGACTTGTGGCGAGTGATCCTGAACTCTGACAGCAATCTACCGCAGTCCCCTTCAAAGTGTGACCCATTATCAGAAATAATCTCATTGGGCACCCCATATCTACACATTATGTTTTCTTTGATAAATTGGGCCACCTTCTTGGCAGTGAGGACCTTGTAGGACTTGGCCTCTACCCACTTGGTGAAGTAGTCGATGGCTACTAACACAAATTCATGCCCATTGCTTCCTGCCGGGGCTATCTTCCCTATTACGTCAATACCCCAAGTTGCAAACGGCCAAGGAGTCGTCGTGCAGTACAGGTCATGAGGTGGGAGATGGTTGAGGTTGGAAAACCGTTGGCACTTTTCGCACGCTCGGACATGCTGGACACAGTCTGTCTCCATAGAAATCCAGTAGTAACCCATTCTGAGGATTACTTGCATCAGGGCTCTAGCATTCATATGAGGACCGCAGGGACCATTGTGGACTTCGGTCATCAACTCTTTGGCCCTTTCTTGAGTGACGCACAAGAGGAGTGGTCCTTGATACCGCTTCTTGTACAGGTTGCCTCCTAGAATGACATAATGGGAGGCCAACCTTCTTTGATCTTTCGGGGGTCGACTTCGATACCTAGCTTCGTGACCATATACCCAAGCACTTTTTCCCTTGTCACTCCGAAGGTGCATTTGGCAGGGTTTAGTCTCATGGAATGTTGTCTCAGCCTCTCGAAGAACTTTCGCAGGTCAACAAAGTGCTGCCCATCCTCGCCTTTGGAGTGGATTATCATGTCGTCGACGTAGACCTCAATCTCCTTGTGGATCATGTCATGGAAAAGCGCGATCGCTGCCCTTTGATAAGTAGCCCCGGCATTCTTGAGCCCAAATGGCATTACTGTATAGCAGTAAGTTCCCCACGGTGTGGTGAAGGCTGTCTTTTCTTGGTATTCTTCGGCCATCTTGATCTGGTTGTAGCCTTTGCGGCTAAGCCACAACGAAGGATTTGACTTCGTAGTTGGCGGTGGAGTCCACCAGGATGTCTATGTTTGGCAAGTGTAATCGTATTTGGGGCTGGCCTTGTTCGGATCCCGGAAATCTACACAGCGCACCTTCCCATTGGCCTTGGTTACGGTCACAATATTGGACAACCATATCGGATATTCGATGACTACGATGAATCCTACCCTTGATAGCTTCTCAATTTCTTCTTTGACTGTAGAGACCACTGCGCTTGATTTTCCTCGGTTTCTATTTTTGCGGCTTAGCATCTGGTGCTAGAGGGATTCTGTGCTCCACTATTGAACTGTCTAGCCCCGGCATATCCCTGTACGACCACGCAAAGACGTCCATGTATTCTCTGAGCAAATTAACCAATCTGTCCCTTTCAACCCCCTGGAAGAAGCTTCCAATCTGTGTCTCTTTAGGTTCCTCGACAGTACCCAAGTTCACACTTGTCAAAACCTCCTCGGCAACTTGGGCCCGGTTTTCCTCTTTTTCTGTAACCTGCTTAAAGATTTCTTTAATGTATTGTTCGTTTAGTGTGTTTGCATCTTGTTCAAATGATTCATTATTAACTGTTGTTAAGTTTTGAGTTAATTTATCATTTGTTAAGTTGGCAATAAGGGGATAATCAGAAAGATCTATCATTTCATTCAAAGCAAAGGGAAAGATGACATCGATTACATATTCATAATCCTCAGGCATGAGGCCTTCGGATGACTCAGAGGACTGGAATTCAAAGATTCCTGACTCAACTGACTTTGGACCCTACACTACTTATTGACTCGAAGATTTTTGACAAGGGTCGGACCGGGATCTCACTCCTTCCTGCTGTTGCCCTGGGAAGTAGCAGTCTTGTCAGCATTCTTTAGAAAGTTGGAGACTTCAAATTGATCAAAAACTTGTCGGAAATCATTGGTAGGCCTGTACCTCGGAAAGATGGTGAGAAGAGCTAGATTAGCTTGATGCAATCTCTCGGCAAGCTCGTCCGTGACAACTGGACTCATTGACTGAAGAGTCTGACTCATCTTATCAATGCACTGTTGATAACTCATTTTCTCTTTACTGATCTTGGACACTACGACCTTGTCAGTATAGCCAACGGGAGGGTTGGCCTGGATAATGCTGATGAAGTCTTCTTCAGAAGGGATCTTGATTCTTCCTTGACTGGCTACGTATTCTATGGGTTTCTGTATTCTGCTTCTAGATCTGCTAGCTTCTCATTGAACTTTATGATGGCAACGGTCGAATTCTCCCAAGGGTCGCGATCTCACGGGGATGTCGAGTGTTTGTGCTTTGAATGATGGGTTTCTGGTAGGCTCCTTGGCATAAGCGACGTAGTAGTCAAACTTGCCCGAAGGCTCTCCTAAAGTTCCGACGCTCTTGTCCCCGGCTTCATACCTTTCCTTTAATTTACTTTGCGTGGACTTCCTCTTCTTCTTTCTTGAAGGAGCGTCTTCATTAATCCATTCTTGATACTCGTATTCCAGCACAATCCTCACGATCGCATACATCATACCGAGATATGGGGCTTGGGTTGAGGGATGGCCTCTCCGACTACTTGGTCATTACCGTTGTTGACTACCACGTTGGCCATTTTGACACTTGAAAAGCGAGACTCGAAGATTTTGACGGGTTACTTGAGATCTTTGTCTTGAGACAAAGCTGCACATGCCGGTGCTCTCACTTACTTTTTTCTTGCTGCGGGAAAGGATAGGAGAGGTTTAGACTCAGGGTAGGTGTTTAGGCTGAAGGCTCAAGCAATATGCAGATTAAGAATCTTCCAATTTACTTAAAACAGTGTCTTTTATTAATTTCTATTTGGTTGGAAAAGGGGATTTGCCCTTCTTTTTCGCAACTACTCTAGATCCTGGATCAGTGGGTACCCGTCACTACGTCTATAAGCCCCTCGTATTCCACCTGTATTTCGACCTCCCAGGGTGGACAGCCCCGGGCGAGGGTCCTATAGGGCACGCGGATCCCACCGACCGAGAGAGAAGAACGCTCCTAATGGTCTAGCGGGTCATAGGAACTTTAAACGCACGAGCGATGCGAATTATAGTCAA
Source organism: Adenophora triphylla var. japonica (assembly GCA_022495995.1). Classification (NCBI taxonomy): domain Eukaryota; kingdom Viridiplantae; phylum Streptophyta; class Magnoliopsida; order Asterales; family Campanulaceae; genus Adenophora; species Adenophora triphylla. Next base: position 13,729 of record JAFEMH010007001.1, read on the forward strand.
GGAAATACCGGGAAAGTTTCGTCTTTCAGCCTTGATAGAATTTCGACAGAATTTCGCTTGCGCGATTGACGTTTTGACTTTTCGGTAATGTCCGAGAAGATAATAGGCATGGGTCGGGCGGAAAAAGCCGGATGACACAGTGTCACATTGAACTTCGTTGCATACGCCGTGGGTGAATCAAAATCGAAGTCAATGCCGTGCCAAGATCTTGCCAATTTTTCCTTGTCGGAATTTTGGCAGAGCTTCGCTTGAGTGAAAGATCTTTGGATTTTTTGGCAAAGACTCGGTCTCGACTCTTACGCATTCCATGCGGGTCAAGGTCGAAGTCAATGTCGGAGTTAAGATTCTACCGATTTTTTCCTTGTCGGAATTTCGGCAGAGTTTCGCTTGAGCGAAAGATCTTGACTTCCGTTATGGACTAAGGCTTGACCTTTACGGGGATATGCAACTGGGCTATATGATACGGACTAGACCAAAAACAACCAAAAGTCACGGTTTTTTGAAACGTGTGACACGGACTGTGCATTGGTCGACACTGGCTGCCATGGGGAGTTTGGGGTGATTCCGTGCGCGCCCGGGAGCATCGTAAGGCTGTCCCGTGGATCGCAGAAAAACCACCCCGGGTTTAAAGGGACGTGCGTGCAAAGTGTACAGGATATATAAGGTGTGCGTAGTGTGCGATCTCCTAAAAATGTTTCTTTTTGAGTTAAAACAGAGATTTTCATAAATGTGTTTTAAAGGAATGATTTTTGGGACGGGGGAAAATGCAACAGATAAGCACGTAAATTTTCTGGAAGCCCTAGTCAGTCTTGGAATTGAATAGCCCCAAGCTGCCAAGGCTGCCAGATTAACCTCAATTTTTCCTGGTGGAATTGCCACTGAGGCCGTCCGGTCAGAATTCAAGGAGGATTGAGCCGTTCGACTGCATGGATCAATTTTCCAGGTTCCACTCCTTTGCTATTTCAGGTTGTTTCCTGTTCAAAGTATGCACAAATCCCAAGATGCAAACGATGCAATGCAAGGCAAAGAAAGCAAGCAAGATAAATGGAATCCGCGATGGGAGTCTAACCCGCTCAAAGGGAAAAGCTTTCTTTTACTTTTTTTTTTTTGAAAAGTGATACCGGTACGTGGGATTGTTAAACCACCGTTTATCCCAAGCCCCGGGTTAGGGAGCGATACAGGAAGGTTAGTGGTTTCCACCTATATACCAGGTATCGTTTATTTTAAAAATGAAAGCTTTTCTCCTTTGGGATGTCCCCAACGGAGTCGCCAAACTGTGAATGTGTGCCCAAAATCTGGATTCACGCGAGTTTGAAGACATCCGGTTTAATTTGAAAAACGGAGTCGCCACGCCATTTTGATTTCCTCAAAACTTTGAAAAAAAGGTTTTTATGGGTTCGGAGGTTAAGTTACCCCTTGGGAAGAACGGATCGTCGTTCACCCAAGGTGCCTGCCGTAGCAAGTCTCCCTAGATTCCGTTTATCGTGCTTGCTTGCGTGCTTTCTTTGTGTGCATGTGTTTGAAAAGAGGGGAGGGAATGTCCCAAGTTGTCTTCCGGACGTACAAACCATTTATTGGTTGTCGCTCGAGATTTCTTGGATTTTATGTATTCGGGATTTTGATCCCGTCCTCATCTTGTACTTGTGATCATCGCTTTTTAACCTTGGGACTTGCGTGATCGAGAGAAAGACTCTCTTTTATAGTCCAAAATGAGGTTCTTTAGGAAGGAGTGACCTTAGCCCATCAATCCTACACCTTAAGACGATTGAGCTTATATGGATGCTTCATGCTCGTCTTAAGTGATAATCGGAGATATAGGTTCAAGGTCGTCCCTTTCTAAAGAGATTGTGGCACCTTTTAATGGAAGAAACGGTGTAAAGATAGGATCTTTACACCGGTCCGTTCCAAGGTTGCTAATGGGGACATGGGGGAATGCATGTAAAAATGACATTTTAGTGAAAAGATGACATTTTTGGATTGCAAAGGATGCTATGGATTGCAAATGATGCTTTTTGATGTAAAGAAGTGATCTTTATGCAAAGGATGCATTTTTATGATGAAATTGATACTTAATATGCAAAAGATGCACTTTTATGTAAAGACATGGTTTTTATGCAAAGGATGCATTTTTATGTGGGAAAATAGTATTTAATATGCAAAGGATGCATAAAGATTGTATTTTGAAAGCAAGGGATGCTAACTTTGATGATAAAGCAATGACTTTTAATGCAAAGGATGCATGAAAATGGATTTTATGTGCAAAGGATGCATTTTGAACATAAAGATTGCATTTTTATGAGCAAAGGATGCATAAAGATGATATTTTTATTGTAAAAAGGGGGTTTTTAGGTGCAAAGGATGCACCTTTGATTCAAAGATTACATTTTTAATAGCAAGTGATGCCTATTTCATGCAAAGGGGGATAGGGGGTATGATAAAGATATGATCTTTAATGATAACTACCAAGTCCCAAGCAAGATAATGACAATATATGAATGCAATGAGCAATTTAAATCACATAGAGCAAGTAAAATGCAAGGTTAAGGGAGTGAGAGGTTACCAATGGTGGTGGCCTCTTCTCCTTTGGGTTGAGCTGTGAGGACATCTCCTAACCCGAGACCTATAAACTCGTGTCCCAGCTGGAGGGTCCCCAAACCATCCCCTAAAATTTAAAACTTTTCCTTTAAATAATTTAAGAGTTAAATAAACTTTTGAAATCAAACTATAACCTGTTTTAATTTACAACATTACATAGAAAATATTTATAAAATGTTATACATATCTCTTTTCTCAATTTAATAATAACCACACTTATTCCCAACTCCCAAATAGTACGCATACCCTGACAACCCAAAGGACGGTCCAAACTCCTTTCCGGCCTCACCGGTTCGGTCTACCTGTCTCAGCTGAAGCGAAAAAAAATTAAAGGGAGACGGGGTGAGAAAGAATCTCAGTAAGTTATTATGCATGCAACAATATGCCATATAAGATGCAACACGTAAGCAAGTTGTTCCACATCATATTTGGAATACTGTAAACACTTTACATTACCTGATCTTACCTTTTCCCGTCTGAACAATAAGTCGTACTACGTGGGTATGGGCATACATCCTCATGGGAACCCATCCTCTATATGTGTGAACGGCTTAGGCCTATTCACGCCTTACAAGACCCATTTTTCAGGGAACCGTGTAAGGTATCAGTATCCTATGAACTGCTTAGGCATATCCATAGTAACTGAGCCCCAAACTGTGGCCACAGTGGGGTGGAAACGGACACAGGTATAATGAAACCCGAGCACCTTATGTTACAACTTCTCATAAGTGGTCGTATTCCATTATACCCCCGAAATATCAGCTGATATTAAACATAATCATAATCACATTCTCAAATCCACCCAATAGGATATCAATATATATAATACGGTACAATTACTCATGTTGAACAGTATAAAACATGGTACAATTACTCATGTTGAACAGTATAAAATATGGTACAATTACTCATGTTGAACAGTATAAAACATGGTACAATTACTCATGTTGAACATCTCAATTAGTGTAACATATATATATAAACACTAATGAGTCAATATAATCCACTTATGGCTTGTGTGCTCATAAACAATACAATGATGACGTACAACAAATATTTCACGCACCAATTTAACATATAACCCTCCCTAAGTAACCACGTAGGGTATAACCACATACAAGTAGCTTTACGTGTTCATAACATCACATTACACAACTCCCTTTCAAGTTCCATAAACAGATACCAAGTTTCTATAAACTTTGGTTCTCAATTAACAATGGCTTTCAACCCGGTTCAACGCGATATTTAGACTACTTCCCCAATTTCATTTTAACTACGTGAGACCTCATTATGTAGCTAAAGTGTTCTAATTCATCCTACGCTTAAGAGGGTTCAATCTTGTTCTAAGTGAATAGGTTTCTAAGATTTAAAAGTTAATTCAGAATTTCTGATGCAGGGCACGACTCGTGCCCCTTGGCACGACTCGTGCCTTTTCTCCCCATGTTACTCAGAACGACTTGGACCATTGTTCACGACTCGTTGTCACGAGTGGCAAAATGGCACGACTCGTGCCCCTTGGCACGACTCATGCCAAGGCCAAAATCAGACATCAGATTCAGCACACCAGCAACAGTCCCAAACAAACGCCAATTTTCCAATTCACCAAGCTATGCCAACAAACCAAAACCAGTCCATATACCATTTTGTCCTCCAACTACCTTCAACCCATGCCATAGAACATATACACCATGCCCAATCAAACTATTTCATTACCCTTTTTCCATGATTATTCAACCCAATTCCTAATGCCATGACTTCAAAGTATTTCATTTCATCCCAACCCTTTTTCTTTCTATTTCACTCTTCCCAAATGAATGTTCCAACCTCTCGCGAACTCATCTATAACCCATAATATCAAGTGATTCCATCAAAACCCATTTTCTTTTCATTCTCCAAAGCCACGGAATTAATTCAAACTTTCCCTTATTTTCTTACTTATTACAAGCCACACAACAATATTCCCTTCAAACCATATATCAACCACTATAATACCCTTCTCAATTATCAACCCATTTTCTTACTCATTTCCTACTCATTTTTTTTTTCTCATCATTCCAAAATCAATCAAATTGTTAAATCTACCAATAATCAATTAAGTGCTAGTAATAACATTATATAACAAATATAATCCCAACCTCACCTTTTAGCCAACTTCCTTATAAGAACCCAAACATTACCACCTACTTTCTCCACGCCCTATAACCATTTTACACCACCCTTCCAATGAAACCCAGCCATATTATCACCCTTACCCTACTTCTTCCAAAACCCAAATAATCATGTAAAAATCACCCAAAATTCATTTATTTCTCATATTTTACAAAATCCTAACATACTCCTTCAACAATCCATATTTCTTTTATTTTATTATTACAACCCAAATAAATTTCGAAATTTACCAAAAGTCAAATAATATGATCCCATAATACCAAATATCATTTAGAACACGTAATATCATCGTTTCTCGTAGTATGAACAATTAATCGAAAGGAATCATAATAACTTACTTAAAAATGTGCCAGAATAAAATGACGATCTGATCGGCTCTAAATGTTCTCCTCGTCTCCCTGATCGCTCCGCCGCAGTCGGATCGTAAAACGGACTCACGGTTGATTTTCTAGAATTTTTGGAAAATATTTTGGGACGGAGGAAGTATTTCTTTCTTTTTCTTTCTCTCGGCCTCACCATTACTCTCTCTTTCTCTCTGGAAGCTTTTCGCATGGAGGAGGAGAAGAAGGGTATATATATAAACCAAATTTCCACTTTAGTCCTCCAAGATTCAAGTTATATCAATTAACTATTTTAACTTTTACTTTTGACACCTAAGTCCCTCCATATTTTGTAAAGCCTTTTTAAATAATATTTTCAATATTATTACTTTACTATAAAAAATTTTTTTATTCCCTTTAACCATTAAATAATTAAATTTAGTTTATTAACATCACTAAAATGTCAAATAAATCATTTAATGTTAAAACTAACACATAAAAATCTCAATTATTATGAAATGCATAAAGTAAAATGCTACGCACCCCGACCCCACGAGCTCCACACGTGAATAAAATGGTGTCTAGGGTTAGGGTCGTGACATGAGATAGGTGGAAGGACCAACTTTGGGATCTTCAAGGAGGAGGGAGGTGGCTTCTTGGCTTTCTTCAACCTCTTGGATTTCCAGCAGTGTTTTGGAGAGCTTTTGAAGCTGAGTATGGAGTATGGTGTGTGTTTTTCGTCCTTTTAAAATGGGAAGATGAGGGCTCTATTTATAGGCAGTCTGAAAATCGCCAATGAGGCCGTGCGGCTAGGAGTCTTCTCCTAATGCAGCCGTGCGGCATTATCCACAATGACTCAGCATGTTTCTAGAATCATGCAAGGTGGCAATTCTAGAAGCTTTTTGTAATTAAGAAAAACGTGTTTCTTAATTACTAAGCCTTCCCTTCAGCCCTTAAGAGGTTTGGAACAGTTTCGTAATTGTTCCGGAACTCTAGGAAAGTCTGGGGAATTAACGGGAAATTTATCGGAATTGCCGGGGAAATTAACCGGAAGGCATGAGCCAGATTTGGGTACTTACAACCCCTTACAAGATCCATTTTTCAGGAAACCATGTAAGGTATCAGTATCCTATGAACTGCTTAGGCATATCCATAGTAACTGAGCCCCAAACTGTGGCCACAGTGGGGTTGAAACGGACACAGGTATAATGAAATCCGAGCACCTTATGTTACAACATCTCATAAGTGATCGTATTCCATTATACCCCTGAAATATCAGCTGATATTGATCACAATCATATTCGCATTCAAGCACATAACAGTTACTTGAAGTCACGTCCACACCTTGGGATAACAGTATATAACATGGTACAACTACTCATGTTTAACAATATATAACATGGCACAATTACTCATGTTTATCCACATATAACATGATACAACTACTCATGTTTATCAATATATAACATGGCACAATTACTCATGTTTATCCACATATAACATGGTACAACTACTCATGTTTATCAATATATAACATGGCACAATTACTCATGTTTAACAATATATAACATGGCACAATTACTCATGTTTATCCCCCACATAGTGTAAAATATATATAAACACTATTGAGTCATAATAATTCATAACATGGTATGCATACACATGCCAAATCCAACTTAATGAAAAGGGCTCTAGAATTTCTAACAGCCATTAAAACACAATTTCATCAATTCTCACCCAATTCCTAATGCCATGACATCAAAGTATTCCCTTTCATCCCACTCATTTTCTTTTCATTTAAATCACCCAAATAAATATTTCAACCTTTAGCGAATTCATTTATAACCCATAATATCAAATTTTATATACGAGCTTCCTGTTTAGTTCCAAGGCTATTTTAATTGACTAATCATTACAAGAACCATGAATATCACCTAACCTTTACATTTCCGAGCCAAGTAAAACGATCCACCATTACCGTATTCAATTCCAACCCAAACTTCCCTTGTTATTCTCTAAGTCGTAAAAAGTGACTAAAATTCCAACAATTATGTATATATCCTAATAACGCCATATATAAATACCATTTTATCATTTTCAAGCCGACCTTACCCTATTCAATCAATAATCCATTTTTCTTTTATTCCCATAATCTAAATAAATTTCGAAAATTACCAAAACCCAAATATTTTGGTCCCATAATACCAAATATCATTTATAACACATAATATCATCATTTAACTTAATATGAACAACTATTTGAAAGGAATCATAATAACTTACCCAAAAATATGTCGGAATAAAAAGACGATCTGATTGGCTCTAAATGTTCCCCTCGTCTCCCTGATCGCGTTGCCGCAATCGGATCGCAAATCAAACTAACGGTTGATTTTTGAGAATTTTTTGAAAGAAAATAAATCAAAAGAATTTTTGGGACGGAGGAAGGATTTTACTCCTTCTCTCCGAGCTCTCTCTCTCTCGTGCCCTGGAAGCTTAAGAAAGAATGGAGAAGGAGAAAGGAGGTGAGGATATATATATATAAAGTAAACTTTTCACTTAACCCTCCAAGATTCAAGTTATAATCATTAACCCTTCTTAACTTTACAATTACACCTAGGCCCCTCAATTCTTTATAACCCTTTATTTAAATTTCAACAATTACAATATAAATTACAAAATTATTATTTATTCCATTTAGACATTAAGTAATTAAATTTAATTTATTAGCATCACTAATATATCAAATCAATTATTAAAGGTTAAACTAACACATAAAAATCTCACTTATTATGAAATGCAACCAATAAAATGCTACGGCCCCGCTTCACGTGCCCAACACGTGAATAAAATGGTGCCTAGGGTTAGGGTCATGACATAAGGCCTTAAGGTAATTAATGAAATTTATTAATAAAAGATAGTAATCCTTTTGTTCTACTCGTCCATTCTTTAAAGTTTGATAACTTATAAGAACCGCCGAAGCGCGACTGGTGTCCAGATACTACAATTTACTAACAAATTATCACAAAATTCTGGGCAAAACTGACCTCAGAAAACACTCTACAGGTGGGCGACCGCCCATACTTAGTGGGCGACCGCCCAAACCCAATTTTCAATTGTTGATAAAAAGGTTGTTCAAGTGGGCGACCGCCCAGGCAAGATGGGCGACCGCCCAAGACCAAAATCAAACAATGCCAAATCTTCTGTTTAAGTGGGCGACCGCCCAGGCAAGATGGGCGACCGCCCAAGACCAAAATCTGACGAAAAGTCACCAATTTTACACCCTTTTATGAACAGTTTTGATCCAAATTTTCATACTTAATGCATTTTAAAATGCTAGCTATGTAAATGGGATTATTTTGCACTTCAATTAACATGATTCAAACAAGTAGATCTAGATTTACACACTCCAAACACATAATGTTGGCTATGTAAATGGGGTAATCTTGTATGAACCATTATGCCTCTTAGTCCCTAAATTTAATGATGACTCAATTTTCAACCAAAGTAAGTAGATCCGCATACTTACAACACATTTAAAAAATGCGTGGCTATGCATATGAACAAACTCACAACGCATCCAAGGATGGTGGCTATGTTCAAAAAATGGGATAATCTTACATTAAGGATTGAAAACCTTTTGAGTAAAACCAAAATTCAGAAATAGAATGAAGTTATTAATATAATACTCTTAGACAAGATGAGTATTATAAACAAGAACAAAACCAAATGAAATCACACAAGGATTACAAATATGAAACAAATTAAAGCATAAGGCTTTATAAGAAATTCAAACTCAATCTAGTATATAAATAGGCTCTGATACCAATTATTGGAACAAAATGATCCATCAAACCTTGAACCATCTCATAACTAGATTAAGAAGAGAAGAAAATGAAGACGGAAGCGTGTACCTGATGAATCCATTGTATGATCGTGATACTTGTTCTTGAGTAGAAGGAGGAAGTATGAAGATAGTCTTCAAAATAGGGAAGAGTAAATCTTCTAAATGATGAGTGCCTTTATTCTCTTTAATCTTCAAGTGCTTAGAAGATTTTGGAATGAATGAGAATGTAAAAACTAGTGGTTTCATAGGCTGATGGAAAGGCCTTTATAAAGGAATCAAAAGGGCACTTCATTTAGAGACTACACCCTTTTATAAAGATGGTGGTATAAAGTTACCATTATGCCCATCATTTAATGGTACTTGCACCTAATGAAATTCTACATATTTTGTCTATACTTTAACATTATTAAATAATTAAAACATATGAAATTAAATAACACATATTAATTAATTCATGTTCTAACATAAAACTCATCATGCATTAATAAAAACTAAAAGAACATTACTTAATAATTATAAGTTCACTTAATAAGTCATAAGGGAAGATGGATTTTGAGATTATTAAAAGTCTCATAATTTAATAATGTTTGGATTATCAAAAGCCTATCCATCACCACGAATCAAAATAATTTGAAAATAAAAATATGTAATAAATATATGTGATTCTAATAAGTCCCAAGAGAAGGGAAAATTGGTTTACAAAAACTTGAGATTATAACAAATCTCCTAATTTATTGTATTAATGTAACTTAATTAAAATGAATTGAATACGTTAAGTGATATGATGAATTAACTTTATTTTGTTTATGCTATAAGTTGAATCACTAGGTGAAAAACTATTCGGATTATCAAAAGTCGATGCTTTATGAATCAAATTAAATTAAGAATTAAAACATCAAATAAATATATGTGCATATAATAATTCCTTGAAGATGGAACATTTGATAAGATAAATGAAAGATTATCGAAATTTTTCTAATTTTATTTATCAATGAAACTTAATTTAACTAAATTGAATATGATATGAAATCAAAGTTAGATTCATCATGAATTAACTTTATTTTGCTATTAAAATGTATATGTTGTAACTTCTAACGAATAATTAAACTTAAGTTAAATAAGTTAAGATTATGTAAAAGATATTTTGATTTAATTAATAGAACTCAAATAACAAATAATGAAGATGCAAACATAATGCATTGAAACAACTAAAAGGATTTTATGTAATAAACATTAGTGGTAACAAGTTATAAAAGAAGATGAAACTTGAGATTATCAAAAGTCTTATAACTAATTTCATTAATATAACTTAAGTATCAATTCAATTTTAAATGGTATAAAATCAAAATATAGACTTATCATAACTTTTATTATGAGTTAAATTATTTCTTTCATTAAGATTGTGTACTAAATATATCAAACTTTAGGGAAAAATAGTTTTAACTAATAATTTTAACTTTTAAAAAGAAACTAAAATATTACAAAATAATTACTTCAATCGATCAAAAAATTATACTTAGATATAAAACCCCGTGCGTAGCACGGGTTGACGCCTAGATATGACATTGATTTTTTAGACGAATGAAGTAGTATATTTTCTAAAATATTCATTGGGACGAAGGAAGTAATGTTCATTTTTTAGACGAAGTAGTATTCATTTCTTAAAATCAATGTTTATAATATTAGTATCTTCGTCTCAAAAAATGAACATTAATTTTTTAGACAAGTGAAGTAGTATTCTTTTCTAAAATGTTCATTAAAACGATGGAAGCAATGTTTATTTTATTTTGGACAAAGAAAGTAGTATTAATTTTTTGTTTAATCATTTTGACACGAAAGTAATATTCATTTTTGAAATAAAGGAAATAATTTTTTTAAAGAAGTAGAATTTTTCTCAAAATATTTATTTGAGACGGAAAAAATAATACTCCCTCTTAATTTTCTTTATTAAGACATATTTTTTGTATCATTGTTTTGAAATTTAAAGTGAGATGGAAATGTATAATTTTCATATGGGGGTGAAATTTGTGCAAAAACTTGAAAATGTTACATTTGAACTCGCTACTTAAAGTAGGGAGTTTAAATTTTAGTTTTTTTTTTTTTAAATATTCATAAATATTAAGATAAAATTTCAAATTTAAACTCGCTACACCCAATGGCAGTGATATGTTAGGGCGAGAGTGGGCTATGACCCATAGTCAATTTTCAATTTTTTTTATGAATAAATTAAAATTCAAGACAAACAACACTAACCTCCTCCATTTCTATATAATTTTTAGGCTTTAATTATATTTCCTTCGTCCCATTTTAAAGTTTTTAATTTGACTTTCCATGCTTTTTAGAAAATTAAGGTAAAATGGGTCACAATTGTAGTGGGTTGATGACATTTTTCAAAATACTATTCGTTAAGTAAATGGGTGAAAAGTAGATTAGCGATTTTTTATTATTATTATATGAATTTTCATGAGGATAAGATTGTCCAAAATACTATTCATACTTCGCCATTTATAGATAAAACAACTAAAAACCTTAAACTTAAACTAAGATGAAAAGAATCGAAAGTATATGAATATATACGGGGACAGAAGCGATAATATTTGTTTGTTGATTGATTCTTTACAAACATAAGATGAACATACTAAAAGTGTCGAGCTGGGCCAAGCGAGTGAAGCCCAATCCTCAATCAATTATTGTCACCACGTTCTCAGTGGGCTAGGCCCAATTAATACAAGGACCAAGGCCCATCTTCATGATTAGTCGACTTAAGTTCATTGTCCGACCTACCAGGTCCCGACCTAACTTAGTCCGACTCTACGATCCAGATTCTATTTCGGGTACGGTCCAGCCCTACCCATCAGTCAGGTCGAACTAATCCCAACAGGCGACCTCGGCCTGCCAAGCAAGCGTCGACCTATTGGGTCCAGGCGTACGCACCACTCTTTCCATAACTGGCTCCCTACAAATCAGGAGCCACTCACGGACACGATCTACAAACACGTAACTGTCCCACAAATTAAGGGATTCATGCAGTCCTACCAAATATACCACACTCATCAAACAACTATAAATACATGACAACCACAACAGTTTTAAGGTAATTGCAATTTTGTCATTTGAATATCTCTGTTCATTTACAATATTTGCTCTCCGAAATACCATACTTACTCTCTCGCCCGAGGGTCTAAGCCGGAGACCATTCCGGCTAGTCGTGGGTTCTGATTTCAGGTCAAGGAGTCAAGTGATTGGTCCTGCCACGTGGACGAAGATTGATAAGCACCTTTCATGCAGCATCAGTTTGGTTCAATTGCCGGGAATCATGCATACTTGACCTCAAAAGCTTTTTCAACCTATAACCATGGTAACTTCGGATGGACACGTTTCTGAGGCCTCGGACGAGCACAACGAGGGAAACACTAATGCTAATGCCAATGCTGGAAATGCCAATTTGCCTCCTCCCCCTCCACCTCGCCATCACGCTAGGGCGACGCGTTCTAACAGTGTGGCTGACGGCAGAGGCTTGCCTGATGGTAGAAGAGACAAGCGGCCTAGAGACGGGCAGGGAGCACCACCTCCTCCAAAGCGCCAAACGAGGCGAATGGCTGCAGGAGACAGGGCAGGTCCCTCAACTAATCCCCTAAGCCGAAAGGAGATGCTGCTAGAACGAGCTCAAATTCTAGCAGCGCTGATAGCAATGGAGGAGGAGTCGGAGCAGACCGACAGGAGATCGGAAAGGGCAGCTCCCTCACAGGTTTCTAACAGGCAGCAAGACAGGAGTGTTCGACAGAATGGAAACGCTATGACGAATGAGGAGCGCCGAATTGTGGAGCGATCTATTCGTACACACATGCCTATCCCTAACGACGACTTGAGAAGCCACCTCAACACGAATAGAGAACAGGAGGCTGAGTCGGAGCTAAGATGGAAAAGGGAGGCCGAGAGAAATAGGCCTGCCAGGACTGAGAGGTCGCAGTCCCACAGAGATAGGAATGGGCGCAGGTCGCCTACAAGGGAAGATAGGCGCAGGTCGCTAGCTAGAGATGAGAGGCGCAGGTCGCCACTTAGAAATGAAAGGCACAGGTTGCCACTTCATTCGGTGAGGTCGCCCTCGCACAGAGATAGGAGAAGCAGAGAGATAACTCCCCCCAGGAGTGACAGGCACAGAGCCAACTCAGGGAGAGAACCCCACCGAGAAGAAAGGCAGAGGTCAAACGAGGGCTCCCATGCTAGGGACGACAGGCCAGATGCTAGGGAATGGCTATTGTGGAAGAAAAAGTTTGAACAGTGGGAGGCTGATAAGAAAGAGGATGCCGGAAAGGGCGAACGAAATGATTTCGCTCTTCGTCCCTTGTCCAAGGAGTTGCTCGACCGTCGACCTCCTCCAGGTTTCAGACTACCCGTCCTGGAAAAATATTCAGGTGCAACCAATGCCAGAAGCCATATACAGCATCTAGAGGCTACGATGTGCTTTGTCTCCAACAAGGACGACATGATGTATAAAGCACTCACTAGCACTCTAACTGGAGAAGCCCTTACTTGGTTCAATGGCTTGGCACCAGGTTGCATCTCGACTTGGTCTTATATGAGGAAAAAGTTTCTGGATAGATTCTCGAGAGCCGGAGCTCGTAAGATGACAGTCACCGACTTGAACAACTTGGTGCAAGGAAAAAGTGAAAGCTTGATGATCTACCACACCAAGTTCAAGGAGATGGTCGACAAAATTGAGGAGGACCTCACAGTTAGGGAGGTAATCAATTGTTTCAGGAATGGAATTGCTTATGCAGATTTGGATTACGAGCTGACAGTTCGAACTGTGACCACTCGACAAGAGCTGTTCGAGAAGGCCTACAATGTAGCATTGGCCGAAGAAAGGAAAGAGAAGAAAAATGGGAAAGGCCCCAAGGCTGAGGTCGCCGATGCTGATAAGAAGGACGCAGCCAAGAATGGGGGAAACAACAAAAATGGTAAGAATAGAACTAGGGCGACTGAGAAAGTGCCTGAAGCTTTCACTCCCTTAACAGTAAGTTAAACTGAGGTAATGAATACGGTCGAGCTAGGCCCACCTGCCCCAATGAACCCAGGAAATAAGTTCAGACGGGATAACAGCAAATACTGCGAGTATCACAAAGATACGGGCCACACTACAGAGGATTGTATGAGCCTGAAACGTATCATTCAGAGGTGGGTTGACCAGGGAAGGCTCGACGCATGTGAAAAGACCTCAAGCAGGTGGTGGTGAGCGAGCTGCTAGTGGACATCAAGAGCCGAGGCAGCCTAGATTGAATTTGGGCGTTATTACAGAGCAAGCTAGTAACACTGCCATCAAACACAAGATATTCCAGCTCAGCAAGGCACCTCATGTACCCCCTAGAAGCTATATCAGAGATGAGATGATTAGTTTCTATACGGACGAGTTGGCAACCAATGTAGCAGCTAGAGAGCAGGTTCTCGTTATCCCAGGATTAATAGATGGGTGTACGAAGAGCAGACTCTTGATAAACACGGGGGCCTGCAAAGATATTTTGTTTTACAAGACATTTCAGGAGATGGGACTCTCAAATGAGCAGCTCGAGCGATATGCTGGCATATTGGAGGGCTTCACCAACCACCGAGTCGATGCCAAAGGACAGATTGAGTTGGAGGTCGACATAGGCCAACATCCTTACACATTCGTCTCCAAGGTAAAATTTATTGTCATTGATGTGAATAGTGACTATGCTGCAATTCTTGGTATCCCTGGTCAGGTCGCACTTGGGATGGTGGCCTCAATCCCCCATCAGCGAGTTAAGTTCCTAACGCTAGCAGGAGTCGGCTGTGTACGAAGCACAGCTCGAGAATATCTTGACCATGTCTTACGAACTAGGAAGAAGAGAGAACTGGAGATTGAAACCGCTGAGGGGTATTTGAAGATGTCAAAATCAGTCACCACAACTTCTAGACTATCTACAATCACCAGCGTGGAAGAGTCGACCTATCGCTCACATGACGAGGTCATGACTGAGTCGACACGTCACTCTGAGGTCACCATGGTTGAACCAGATACAGTTATGGTCGACCAAGTCTTCATAGGCGAGCTATGCCTCCAAGTCGACAATAACTCGGGGGCCACCACCAGTGAGATCGCAGACAAGCTAGATGACATGATCGTCGAGGAAGCTCCACACTTGGGGGCCAAAGAAAGACAGAGGGTTCGAGAGATCATCATCGAGACCCTGCAATTCAGAGATGGTCCGGAGCTGGAAGCTGTGGACGAGCTGGAAGCAGTGATAGCAAACCCTTCCTATCCCGAGCAAAAAATTCAGATTGGAAAGCAGTTGTCACCTGAAGAAAGATTGGAGATTGTTGAGCTACTCAAAGAAAGCAACGATGTTTTTGCTTGGCGAGTAGAAGACATGAAAGGGATCAAGGAGGAGGTCGCCGTTCACAGGCTGGAGGTCAACCCGACCATAAAACCCAAACCTCAGAAGCTGAGAAGCTTTGCTCACGACAAAGAGGAGGCTATAAAACTCGAGGTACAAAAGCTTTTAAGTGCAGGTATCATAAAGGAAGCTACTCATACCACCTGGCTAGCTAATGTGGTCATGGTGAAGAAATCTAACGGCAAGTGGAGAATGTGTGTCGACTTCACCAACCTTAACCTTGCTTGCCCAAAAGACAGCTATCCTCTACATCGGATTAATAAGCTCGTTGATTCCATTGCTGGACATTGCACACTCAGCTTTCTCGATGCCTATTCAGGCTATCATCAGATCAAGATGCATGAGGATGATATTGTGAAGACGGAGTTTCAAGCTGCTGGAGGCATTTACTGCTACAATATGATGCCATTCAGATTAAAGAATGCAGGAGCGACCTACCAAAGGATAGTGAACAATGTCTTTGCTTCACAGATTGGCCGAAACATGGAGACTTACGTCGACGATATGGTTATCAAAACAAAAACCGAACGTCACGTAGTCGACCTAAAGGAAATGTTCACCAATCTACGTGCAAACGACATGAAGCTTAATCTGAGCATATGTGTATTTGGGGTAGCAGCTGGCAAATTCCTTGGTTTTATGGTGTCACAAAGGGTAATTGAAGCCAACCCATAAAAGAACAAGGCTCTAGTTGACATGCAAGAGCCTACTAGTATTAAGGAGATGCAACGACTTAATGGTAGGGTGGCAGCCCTAGGTCGCTTTATAGTCAAGTCGGCAGAAAGGTCTCTCCCCTTCTTCAAATCTTTGAGGGGGACGAAAAAATTTGAATGGACAACCGAATGTCGTTCGTCGTTCCAACAGCTCAAGGAGTATCTCGCTACTCCACCTCTATTGAGCAGCCCGACTATTGGTGAGACATTGTTCGTATATCTATCTGTAGGTGATCAATCAGTGGCAGTTGTGCTGGTTTGGGAAGAGGAGGGGGTTCAGAAGCCCGTGTATTATATTAGCAAGGCTCTATCAGATGTTGAAGGCAGATATTACAATACAGAGAAGGTTGACTATGCCTTAGTCGTAGCCTCGAGGAAGCTACGAGCTTACTTTTTAGCTCACCCTATTGTTGTGCTCACAAATGCACCCTTGAGAAAAATTCTACATAAGCCGGAGAGTTCAGGTCGTTTACTCAATTGGTCAATTGCTCTCACAGAATTCGACATCGAATATCGACCTCGAAAGGCGTTGAAGGCTCAAGCCTTGGCAGATTTCTTGGTCGAGCTGACGTTCACCAAAGAAGATAGCGAGGTGAGAGTTCAGAAGGAGAAAGCTAAGGGAAAAGAGCAAGAGTCCTAGCTCGTCACTTGTCTACCCGACGACTGCTGAAAGGTGTACTCAGACGGGTCAGAAACGAAGAATGTTAGTGGAGCTGGGATAGTACTGATCGAACCAGAATCTGGGACGGTCTATGAGGAAGCATTGAGGTTTAAGTTTGAGGCCTCCAACAAACAGGCAGAGTACGAAGCTTTGGTCGCAGTACGCCAAATGCTTTGGGGCGACCAAAATTATAGCGTATTATGATTCCCAGCTGATAGTCAACCAGGTCCGAGGGGAGTACGAGGTGCTAAACTCTACTTTGATCAAATACTGCGACCTGGTAAATGAGTTGATAAAAGACTTGGAGTTTTGGGAAATTCAGAGGATTGGTCGAGAAGACAACGAATTGGCCGACCTACTCTCAAAGCTGGCTACTACAGACGAGCCACATGAAGAACCTATCTCCTACCTCAAGAATCCAGCATATGAAAGGGTTCAAATTCAGTGTGTGGAGGACACCTTGAGAAACTGGGTTTATGACAAGTGTTAGATCGAAGAAATGAAGGCATACTTGGAGACAGGCGAGCTCACTGAAGACGAGAGGACAGCTCAAGCTATCAAAAAGAAGGCTCCAAGATATGTCATCCAAGGAGATATGCTATTCAGGAGGTCATACACTAAGCCACTATTGAAATGCATTCACCCCCAAGAAATTACTCAGTTAATGCACGAGGTGCATAGTGGAGTGTGTGGTGGACACCCGGGGGCCAGAAATTTGGCCGACAAACTGATTACGTTGGGTTACTACTGGCCACACATGAGAGCTGACACTCATGACTTAGTTCAGCAATGTGACCAGTGTCAAAGGTTTGCCAACCTGCCTCATCTGCCTACGACGGAGCAAACTCCGGTGATCGCTGCTTGGCCGTTTGATATGTGGGGCGTCGACTTTATTGGACCCTTCCCTCCCGCCCATGGAAACTACAAGTACGTGATCGTGGCTATTGATTACTTCACAAAATGGGTCAAAGGTTTACAGAAGAAAATGCCATCAATTTCATTTATGACTTCATCTTGTGTCGATTTGGGATCCCTCGAGCTATAGTCTCAGACAACGGCCTACAATTCTCCAAAGCTTTCGAAGAAGAAATGAATCGAGTAGGGATCAAACATTGGCAATCATATGTTGCCTATCCTCAAGGCAATGGGCAAGATGAGGCAGCAAACAAGCTCGTCCTATCTTCACTTAAGACGGGCTTAGTTGGTCGACGTAGTAACTGGTTGGACGAACTCCCCCTTGCTCTTTGGGCAGTTCGCACAACCACTCGGGGGCCTACGGGGGAAACCCCATTCGCTCTTACATATGGGTCGGAGGCCATGGCTCCAGCCGAGCTGCGATTTCCTACAGCCAGAGTGGTCTTCTTCGATCAAGAGCAGAACGACACCAACAGATTGATCGACTTGGATTTGATTGACGAGAAGCGAGACACAGCCTACTTACGAATGGTCAACTACAAGCAGAGGACAAAGAGTTACCATGATAAGAAAGTGAAGACGAGATCATTCCAAGTAGGCGACCACGTACTAAGAAAGATCGAGGCAACAGGAAGGAGAACCCAGCAGAACAAGTTATCTCCCAACTGGGAAGGTCCCTACATTGTTACTCGAATTATCAAGGAAGGAACTTACATGATTGCTCACCCAGGTGGTGAAGAGTTGAAGCACCCATGGCACGCTACTCATCTTATCAAGTACTACTTCTAGTTCAGCTATCTAGTTCAGCTTCAAAGATTAGTTCAGTTTTAGTTTTAGCTCTCCACTTTTGATGTAAGCATGTTTCTACTTCAATAAAAGTTGATGTTCTATTCGACCCAACATTGTGTTGCACTTTACATTAATTTCAACAGACTCGATTCTTAATCAGTCTCGTTCTAACAAGCTCGATTCTTAATCAGCTTCGTTCATTCAACAAGTCCGACTCTTAGTCGACTTTGTTCTAACAGACTCGATTCTTAATCAGTCTCGTTCTAACAAGCTCGATTCTTAATCAGCTTCGTTCATTCAACAAGTCCGACTCTTAGTCGACTTTGTTCTAACAAGCTCGATTCTTAATCAGCTTCGTTCATTCAACAAGTCCGACTCTTAGTCGACTTCGTTCTAACAGACTCGATTCTTAATCAGTCTCGTTCTAACAAGCTCGATTCTTAATCAGCTTCGTTCATTCAACAAGTCCGACTCTTAGTCGACTTCGTTCTAATGAGTTCGATTCTTAATCAGCTTCGTTCATTCAACAAGTCCGACTCTTAGTCGACTTCGTTCTAACGAGCTCAATTTTTAACCAGCTTTGTTCATTCAACAAGTCCGACTCTTAGTCAACTTTGTTCTAACGAGCTTGACTCTTGGTCACCTTCATTCATTTATCAGGTCTGACATCTAGGTCGACCTCGTGCTGACAAGCTCGACCTTCAGTCAGCTTCGCTCTCTTAAACAGGTTCGACTCTTAGTCAATCTTGTTTGCATAAATTAAACAAGTCCAAGGTCGATATCAAAGAACCAGTCCGACCAAAGGCTTAGGGTGACTTATTTATCCTATTAAATCTAGCTCGACATCTATGCTGGAATCAAAAGCATATAACTCAAAATGATAAAAAGTCAGCTATGATTGAGTAAAGGTTCAGTCCCCTAAAAACGGGCCAAGACTAGAACTAACAAAAGTTGTAAGTTAAGATGCCTCCCAAAAATTGGGCCAAGGCATCAGCATCTACAAAGCAAACGAAAATATTGTTTGGGGCTAGTTCATTATACAACCATTCAAGTCAAAATTCGAGTGGATGGGTCAGCTTCAACTTGGCCACTTGTGGTAGCCTGATTACCTACAGGTCCTTCTTGCTGCTGGGGGCCAATAGGTTTACTCGATTCGGAAAAGCCATGTTGGGGAGTATCGCCTTCAAATGCCAGCTCATCAGGTTCCTCCAGCTCTGCCAAAATAGTATTGAAGTTGACGGGCTCAACGAAAGGGGGGACCCAAGGTTTTGCTTCTGCCTCTGCATCATCCTGGGCAATGATATCCAAGTCGTTCTTAGTAAAATGTACCAGCTGATGACCTTGACGAGCTGCTGTGTTGTAGTGATCCTCCGAAGCCCACTTGGCCAATTGCTCTATTGATATGTCGACAGAGGGGTCCACCACAATGCATAGAGCCATGTGGCTTCGACCCACGTCAAAAAATCCCTTTGCTTTCTCTGTGACGTAATCATGGAGCTCATCACTAACCTTGTAAGCTTGCACGGCCTCCTTGCCAGCAGCTTCCTTGGCGGCACTCACAACAACGGCCAGCTCCGCTTCCCACTGTTGTCGAGCTATATTTAGATCTTCAATCTGCTTAGTCAGCATCGAGTTGTTTTCTTCGATGGTTTGAGTCGCCACTCCCAAATCCCGGTCGACTCTTTTCTTGTCTTCCTTGAGGGCAGCCAGATCCTTACGAGCCTTCCCGAGATCACTCTAAGCCTCCTCCTTACCCTTCAGAGAAGCATCTTTCACCAACTTCATAGCTTCGTACGCAGAATCCAGATCAGCATGGTCCTCCTTCAGCTTCTCATGATCCTCCTTCAACTTGGCATGGTCTTCCTCAAGATACTTCAATTCTTCATTCTTACGAGCTAGCATGGACTTCGCCAGCTTTTCTTGCTCTTCTGCAGCCTTCCAGTAGCTGGTAGATAGCTCTATCATTGTAAGGGACTGAAACACCGAGTAAAGAAAGGAGATCAGATCGATCAAAATTATGTCGAAGGTTCTAGACAAATGAAAGACTGTGAAATAAAAAGATAATCAAGTGTTACCTTGGAGTGGGCCAACCCGGACCTAGTGCGGCAGGCTTCAGGAGTCAAAGCTCTGTTAGTGTATTTCTTGACCAAGTCTTGGTCAGCTGCCCTTCTCACCACCACTTGACCATACTCAAGCTCAGGGTATTCTCTAGCTAAAAAGTTTATGCCGGTAAGGGGTGCAACGTCACTCAGCTCGTCCACTCAAGCTCAAACAAGGTCAGAATGAGAAATTTGAAACAGAGGAGATAAGGAGCCCCTAACATTAGCATCCACTTGTTCAGTGGCGCCTACCTGCTCAGATGTTGGGCCGACCTTGGATTTTCCAATTTTAATCTTCTTGCTGAGAGGTGCGTCATCCTCCTCCTCCTCCTCCTCCTCTTCCTCATCAATATCTATGATGGGCGACCTGGTCCTCGATTTGGCCTTAGACTTGGCTTTAGTTTGACCCCGGGACCTAGTTTGGATGACCTCCCTCACAGGCTCCAAAGTTTACTCGGACCCGTCAAATTCAGCAGCATCGACCTCCTGGGCCTCTTGGGCATCGTCCCCAGCTTGGTCCTCCTCCTCCAACAGCTCGACCTCATCCGCCACTGGGATAAGCTTGTCAGTCTCTTTGTCAGCTAACTTCAAAAGCTCCTGGCGTGCATAGCCCTCCTTCTCCATGTGTTCTCGAGCGTTGGCAGCCCCACAGCTCTTCTTACTCTTTCTAATATCAATAGCTCGGCCCATGTTAGCCTCTTGTGCGGGGGTCGAAACTGTACAAAGCCAAAAACAGCAAAGGGTTAGATAGACAAGTAAAAGTTCTACATACAAGCTACCAGTTCTATGTACGAACAAGACATGTACGAACTAAAAGTTCTACATGCGAGTAAATCTTCTACGAGCTAAAATGCATACAAGCCAAGGAGAGTTCAATACACGAGCTAACAGTCTACATACGAGCAAGTAATGTACAAGTTAAGAGGCAATAAAGGGTAGAACTCTTACCCCCAAAGTGCTCACCCTGATCCTTACAATAATTGGCAGTCTTCTTGCAGAAGTGACACTCTCTCTCAAACCTGAATCGAGCCCCCTCATGGGTGACCCAATTTGGATACCTTTGGCATCTAACAACTGGGACCAGGGGCACCACATCCACCTCACTAATCATCATCCCAGCTCGAATGTAGTTATTTTTGGTGGTCCCCTAAGCTTCCCAACTAATGGGTCCCTTACCTGCAAGCTCGACCAATTTCTTATACAGATCAATATGCCAGTAGGGCTCCCAGTAATCCTCCTCTCTCACTACCTTGGAGCCAACACTGGGCAAGGGAAACTCCCATCCTCTTCTACTCTCTACTACTACCACATGAGAGTTCCAACCACTCACCTTGCTAGGAAGGTTGATGAATAGCTTGGGAGAATTTGGCTTGGAAGGGGTACTAATCCCTGAGTCTGTCTTATCAGTCTTGACACTAAAAAACTCCCTGAACACTCTCATACAGGGTTCATAACCTAAGAACCTACACACCATGATGAAACATACTAGGACCCGGCAAGTATTGGCTCCCAGTTGGTGAGGTAAGGCATTCGCACATTCCAAAAACTCATTACAAAGGGGCCCAGTGGCAACCTCAGGCCAGCTTCAAATTGACCATAAAAGAAGGCCGCCCTAGTAGGATTTTCCTTGAAAGTATCACCGAACTGAGCCAAGAAATCCTTCTTGCCATATAAGGTGATGTCGAACTCCTTGTCCACCTCACAGAAGTTGTACACCATATCTATTCGAGACGGAAAGTTCTGTTTCCCTCTATGCGGCCTAGGAGGCACATATCCCCTTTCATTTCTTCCAGGCACAACGGAAGTCTCGAAGGCATCCACTATTCGAGGGCTGGAAGAGGTCGAAGCTGAAGCTCCCCCTTGAGTCGCCATATCTGTATAAGAAGAAGAGGAAATAGGGGAATCCGTCCTATACGCAGTCTCAAGGGACCTAACAGACATACTAAGGGGCGACCTAGATTCCCCCGAAAATCCTTTCCTTTTTTTTCCACTACTCACACACACACACACATGCACGCACAGAAGCGCCTAGGAGATAAATCCTAGGGAGAGAAAGCCTTCCCTCTAACTTCTGGGGGGGATCGAACCCATGACCTCCAGGTTGGAAGCCATGAGCTCTAGCCAGCAGGCCAAATCCCCATGTGCAAAAAGTATTCCTAAGGAAGGAGGGTTTATTGGGACCTTTAACATAGAGCAGAGATATGTGATCAAGAAGTTCATGAAAAAGGTTGAAGGAGACGACTCTTGGATCGTTCGTTTCTAAAGCACCTATGGTTTCTCCTACAGACAAACTCAGCTCGTTAAAACGCAAACCCCATCGAGTCAAAATTAAAGAACACTCCTCCATCGTCATCTCTCTCCATATCCCATTCAGGTGTTTATAAACTCTCCAATTGACCGTGCAGTAGCCATACCAAGCTCCGGGTTCACTACTAAAGGTCCTAGCCATGGCGAAATCAAAGGAAACACAGAAATTAAGCCCTAATGCTAAAAGGTGAGAGGAATACCTTAATCAGTTTGAACGAGGATTGACTGTGGTAGAAGACGAAGGCTCGAATTCACTCAGTTGCCGTTTCGTTGCTATTGCCGGTGATATATTAGAGCTTGAAGAAAGTAAAAGTTTGAAAGGAAAAGGATTTGGGTATTTATATTTTCCAAAATTGAGAAGGAAAAAGAAAAATTCAAACGTTATTTTCCTAATTAAATGTGGAAAACAGTTTCCAAGACGGTTCCCAAACGTCAAAACAGTAATGATTGCAAAATACGGCGCTCCCAGCGATCTAACCGTTCAACAGTCAACGATCAGGATTGAGCCACGTCACCTTTGGTCGACTAAATATCAGCGCGAGCATCGACTTGCGAGTCACGGCAAGCTTCATCAAAATTTCTTTAACTTCCTAGTCGACAAAGTCAACTCAGAAAGTTGGGGGCCACTGAACATACCAAAAGTGTCGAGCTGGGCCAAGCGAGTAAAGCCCAATCCTCAATCAATTATTGTCACCACGTTCTCAGTGGGCTAGGCCCAATTAATGCAAGGACCAAGGCCCATCTTCATGATCAGTCGACTTAAGTTCATTGTCCGACCTACCAGGTCCCGACCTAGCTTAGTCCGACTCTACGATCCAGATTCTATTTCGGGTACGGTCCAGCCCTACCCATCAGTCAGGTCGACCTAATCCCAACAGGCGACCTCGACCTGCCAAGCAAGCGTCGACCTATTGGGTCCAGGCGTACGCACCACTCTTTCCATAACTGGCTCCCTACAAATCAGGAGCCACTCACGGACACGATCTACAGACACGTAACTGTCCCACAAATTACGGGATTCATGCAGTCCTACCAAATATACCACACTCATCAAACAACTATAAATACATGACAACCACAACGGTTTTAAGGTAACTGCAATTTTGTCATTTGAATATCTCTGTTCATTTACAATATTTGCTCTCCGAAATACCATACTTACTCTCACGCCCGAGGGTCTAAGCCGGAGACCATTTCGGCTAGTCGTGGGTTCTGATTTCAGGTCAAGGAGTCAAGTGATTGGTCCTGCCACGTGGACGAAGATTGATAAACACCTTTCCTGCAGCATCATAAGATATTTCAATTTTTAACTCAAATTTATCTTGTTGATATCAATAATTACATTACTTTTCCAATAAATTTGTAGCAGTTTGGGATTGAAATTTTCATAATTTCATTCTCAATTTACTCCAATTACTTAAAAAAAGTTTAGGGATATTTCGTTGTACTCCTTTTGTCCAAAATTTAATGACCAATTTTTTTTAAAAAAAAATTGTCTTGATCCAAAATAAATTTGAAAAGTTTTTGATCATGTGGTAGTACTTACCTTCCTTAACTTTTTGTATTCAATTTTGAGATTATAAAATCAAATAGATTTTAGTGCTATTTGAAACATCAAATATTTTTAAAAATATAACTAGCAGAAAGACTCAAAATTAATTTTAGATATGATTTTCAATAAGACTTTGTTAATTTAATAGTTATAAAATACTTTTGTGTATCAAAAACGATAATTCGTGACATTAATTTTTTTGGCCCTTTCTCACTAAAAATTCTGAATCCGCCACTGTCTATACCGTGTAGCGAGTTTAAACAGACAAAATTATAAACTCGCTACACCGTGTAGCGTGTTTCATAAAAAGGGTCATTCTAGGCAATAGTTTGAAAGGTTTGTCATTTTGATATTTATTAATTTTAAAAGAAACTATTTGAGAAAAGTTTTGTTGTAATGACAAAAGAATTATTGGTGTTACATTGGTAATTCTAAAAATACAATGGTTAATACCATTGAGATTAAAAGACTTTGATTACTTACTATATTGCCATCAAATGTTTATCAATAACTTACAGTTATTTATATAAATGACTTAATATTTTTTAAAATAAGTTTATATTGTTTGAAGAAAAAAAATATCCCGTCCATTCTAAATTGAATAACGATTTTTGTTCCAAAATAAAAAACCTTTTGCAACATTTCTTTCAAAAAACTGTCTTTTAATGATTTTTGTATAGTTTATACATCCTTATATTTAAATGTACATAAATTAAACATTTTAGAATGTCTCTCAAAGTATATTTTTGATATTCATTTAGAGACGGAGGAAATATATTTTTACAAAATCAAAAGTTTGAAAGTGAATAAAATTATATATATATATATATATATATATATATATATATATATATTATTAGAAATAAATCTTTTAAAATTACCTTTAAATTTAAAATGATAATTTATTTTGGTTGCGGTGGGAGAAAAAAAAATGTTTTTTACTGAGATTTTGGCAAAACCAAAAAAAAAAGAAAAAAAAAAACCAAAAATCCTCTCTGAAAAACTTTCATATCACAAAAATCCTAAGAATAATTATTCAATCTATAAAGTCACAAAATTCAATTTTCAAAACCAAAAGTTCAAAAATTATTTATTTAACGAATATCGTTATGTTTAGAACTTTTATAAAGATGAAAATTTGTTTTCTAAAAATAGTGAGGTGTCACCTGCGCTTCTGACTCTTAGAATGCAAGGCTTTATTATATTGAGAAATAATAAAAACATAATAATTAAAAAAATATTATTATAAAAAGTAATAATAATAAGATAAATTCTTAATCCCAATTCCAATAATAATTAGAAAAGCAATTACATTCTCTTATTAAATTTAATTGTTATAAGTTATAATTATAAAAATTATAAAAATATAATTATAGTAATCATGAATTATTTTTCATATATCATCACTATCACATTATTTTAAATTATTACTTAGATTTTTTTACAATTATATTAATAATAATAGTAATATAATTATTTGTAAATTATTATTACTATTATTGTTCAAGTTGGATTAATTTTATCTTTGTAAAACTCATAATTGAAAAGAAAATCAAGTTTTCATCATTTTAAATTCTTAAATTAATGAAATCAGTTAAATCGTTAAATTTTGGACTTTTTGATATTGAAAACTAATTTCAGGGCTTTTTTGATAGAATAATTATTTTACCGGTTTTTTGGATATAAAATTCTTTAAAGGGACTTTTCGGTATTTTTCCCAAAAAAATTAATAAAGTCAAAGCTAGAGGTTCCTGAGTGACGCCGTGCGTGTTACGAGGACTGCGAACATCACAGTGGAAAGCGCAGCAGCTAGTAGGGGTTTCAGTGTGTATTCGCGGTGGTGCAATTCATCTTCTCCGATTGACCTCCGATCACTGTTGGCTGTGCGTGTGTTTTCTCTTTGCAGTGCCGATGAGAGACCATAAGCAACAGCCATGGTATTCAAAACTGCTCCTTGTGCTCCTCCTCGTCAATTCATCGTCCACATTTCAGACCGTTGATTCGCAGTCTGACGGCGGCGGCGGCGGTGGTAGTGGCGAGCGACCTGTCCAATGGCAAATCCTTACCAAACTCAACTTCTCCTCTCAAATTCGCCTCCACCCCCACCTCCTCCTCCTCGTTACCGTGCCCTGTAATACTCTATCTCCTTTTTCACTCTGTATATTATGTTCATTTGTTGTGCGTGGCTTCAATTTTATCGTCCAATTAAGGTTCACATTACCAATATTCCTTAGTTAATTTTGTTGTAGTAGTCTCGAATCATTTGGCTAGTACTCTCAAATTCTTCTCCACAGGCACCAAAAAAAAATTATTTTTAAAAGATTCCTTAATATTCCATTATCTAACACACAAATAAATAATAGAAAAAGGGGGAAGGGGATGGCGCAGTTTCTTTTGGTGCCCCATAATAGAAGCAAGTTTGGGCCACCCCATTTTGAAGCATAATAAATGCCGCATTTGGTCAACTAAGTTGAACTTTGACCAACAATTTAATGATAAATTAGGTATCTTCGTGGAAATTTTAAAATAGTTATGAATATAATTTCTATTGTTGTATCAATAACCATTTTCAAAATAGTATGAAGATAAACAATTTTTTATACCTTTTTGGTCAATGTTTAACCTAGTTGACCAAATGCACATTAATTCTGGGACAAAGGGAGTATACTCTTTTCTAGCCATACTCTTCATGATGACCTATCTGGTGCTTAAGATTTGCTTACTTTCCCCTTCTCCAACTTCAATACAAGAAGAAAATTTCATAAAATTGAAATCATTGCTTGATACTGTTTTTCATGTTAAATCCGACTGTTGTGTTAAGGCTTGATATACATAGTTGACTCCCTATCTAACAACTTAAGCTTTTAGATTAGTTGGTAATTTAACATGGTATCAAAGCTTTGGTTTGGCAAGGTCTTGTATTTGAAAAATCTTGCTTGCATTTGTTACCCGAAATATTGGGAGTGCATGATGCACCATGTTTGGTTGGTTTGTGATTCCCTGATTGTGGCATGTTTACTTAATCCCCACGTGAGGTAGGATCATACATTAGGGGGAGTGTTGAGGCTTGATATACCTAGTTGAGTCCCTATTTAACAACTAAAGCTTTTGGATCAGTCAAAAACTTAACATGTTGAAACTACATATTGTTGGCAATTTGCATGATGTAGACGTTGATCCTGGACGTGCGTGTCTTCAGTATGCAGGCTAGCTATCAGCTCTCATCTTTTCTTGCACTATCTTTACCTGGTTGATTTGGGCATGGTTTTATGGGTTCACGAAGAGGAATGGGTTTGTCCTTCTAATAATAAGTTCCTTAAGCAAAAGTGGTGAGTAATGAACCCTTATCTTTGAGTTCATTATGTTTATGGGATCTGGTGGCCTTCTTGGATTTTCTCTGGAGTAAGGTACTTGGTGCTGTTTGGGTGTAGTGCTGTCGTTTATCTCTAGGGATTGGAAGCCTATGTTGGTGTAATTTTTGTCTTGCTGTTTTTAATCTCCTTGCTGTATTTGTTTACTATTCAGGTGGTTTCTGTGTCTACCTTTCTTCTCCTGTCTATTGGTACATTTCTTTTGAAAACGCAAAATAGGCAAGCCTTTGTTTTCTTTTTCGTTTTAGTTCCTGCACTAATTTTCATTCTGCTCAGGCTTATGTAACTCAGTAACTGTATTATGAATTCGGTTGGCCTCTGTTTTTTTTTTTTTTTTTTTTTTTTTTTTTGGGGGGGGGGTTTATGTCTGAGTTCTTTATTTCTCTATTGGGCTCTGATTTTCTCTCTGACTTGCTATCTTGCTGCCTGTTTCTCTCTCTCTCTGAGTAGTTTCTTCATTCAAGGTGTAGCAGCCATATACCGTTTAAAGTAAAAGTAACCAAAAGTGGTTATCTAATGGGTCAGATCTTTGATGCACAGGGTCTGGTGAATCTCGATCTCTTATGAAGGAAATATCTCAGGTGGTGACGCAGAAGAACGATAAGTTTAGCACTCTGAAGCTGATGTTCGTTCACAGAAATAATGATGTGTTACTGGCTGATGCTCTCGGTGCTACGGAGGGGATAACAATCATATGCTACCACCATTCTTCATCTTACAAGTATCAAGGAAGACTTAGAGTACAAAATATATTATCCTCAGTTGATTATCTTATGTCACATGAGCCTGAAGAAAGCCCCCTCAAATATTTAGCTACCCCAGGGGACTTAAAAATGTTCCTGGAATCAACTGACAGAGCATTACTTGTTTTGGAGTTCTGTGGATGGACCTCTAGAGTGCTGGCAAAGGTCAAGAAAAATGGATCTGATAATGTCTTTGGTATGTTCTTGCTTGTATTGTCATTTGTGGCTCTTTATTTCTTGAAACATAACATGCTACGATAAGAGACAATAAGAACAAGTTTCACTGGCCAAGTTCTCATTCACTAAACATTTGATTATTTTGGATGTACGGAGTTGATTTTGAGGATGACCAAG
Source organism: Adenophora triphylla var. japonica (assembly GCA_022495995.1). Taxonomy (NCBI): domain Eukaryota; kingdom Viridiplantae; phylum Streptophyta; class Magnoliopsida; order Asterales; family Campanulaceae; genus Adenophora; species Adenophora triphylla. Next base: position 42,577 of record JAFEMH010007001.1, read on the forward strand.
CGTAACCAATTAATCTCATGATTTTTTTACATATGCTTGTGAATTTGTGTATGCTGAAGGTGTATACTGCTCGCCCCCCATAAATATATTAGAACTTGTTTGCTTCCACCATTCTGCTAGCATACATCCATGAATAATATGATATGATCTTGTGACTGCACATGATCATTCTTGTTCGATCTCACCTGATCATGCTTTTTCGGGCTCTTCTTGTTCGATCTTGAAAAAGACTTCGATGCGTTACGCTGCAGTTCTGCACTAGTGTAACATTTGTAGTCAACTTATAAGGTGAAAAATTAATATATGTGCCATTATCATCCTTCAAAAATTGCAACAATCTATCTTCTATTCTATACAATGTACTCCCTCCGTCCCATTACAAATAATACAGTTACTGTTCACGCGTAGATTAAGGAAAAAAATAATGATATAAATGTTGTGAGTGTAAAAGTAAAATAGGAGAATGAGTGGAGGGAATAGTAAATTATAATGGTGCTGTGAGTATTAAAATAATGTAGGAGAGAGAATGAGTGGAGGGAATAGTGATAAAAACTTTCCATTTTAGGAAGTGTGTGATTTGTAGTGGGACGCCCAAAAAGGAAAGTGTGTGATTTGTAATGGGACGGAGGGAGTATTTCACTATCCTAACTTAAAATTGAAGCTTAGTTTCGAAAACGGTTTTGGGGCATCATAGAAAAGGGAGTTGGTACTTAGGAGTCATACTTTATATTCATCAAATGTGGAAGCTTCGTTTATGTTTTTTTCGCACAAGTTTTCCAAAGGCTTCATCATGTCTTGTGACGTTTGTTTTTACGAAATTTTTGGCTTGTGACTTAACTTCACTCAGTCAAGCTTCTTATCTGAACAGGTTTTAATGCAGAGACTAATGAAACACGTGCATCTGAAGGGACTAAGAACCAGAAGGTTGACGGTAGTCTCTTAGTTCACATCATTATGATACCAAATTTGGAATATAAAGTGTATGAAATGTTTTGGTAATGAATATCTACTTTTTTATGTTTGGAAAACAGAAGATGGAAAATGAAAAGATGAACTGTGGTGTTGAAACTGGGTTTAATGGCGTTCCTGGACTTGGTGAATTTATAACTGCAAATGAGAGTGATTTCTTGGGTAGCAATAGTATGAGAACTGGTGGTGGGGTTTCCTGTAGCTTTCAAGAATTTCATCAGTTTGAGTTGTTTTTACCAAATCTAACAACTATGGCTAGGGAGTTCTTTCTGCCTCCAGAAAGGCTAAGATTTGGTGTAGTCACTGAGAGATCGCTGCTTTCCTCGCTGGGTGTTGGGGAGCCTAGTTCATGGTTGGTAATGCTTCACTTTGCTGGATGCCCTGGTTGTTCAAAAGTTTTAAGCGGAGGAGAAGACCTCAGAACAGTTCTAGAGGTTCATGGTTCACATGTTACAGAGGCAAGTTTATATTTCCTGAGTCATAATCTGTTAATCCATCTGATGAGATATCAAAATGGTTGTATTGGCGATGCTTCATTTTTAAATCAATCACAATTTTTTTTTTTTTTTTGCTCATCACATAGAATTTGACCACTTGGATACATTCTGGATATTTGCTTTATTGAATATTGTACTTATTAGAGGCCATCCTTAGTTTCCCAAGCATGCCTATTTTTGAATCCTGCAACTTTTCTCTTGTGGTGACAATAATTTGTAATTCGTCATGCTTTTTACTCCTTAATCGACTAACCTCTTACAGCATACTATATGTCTAGATGTGGCGTAGACTGGATATTGCAAAGTGGCATTGTTTTGCAGCTTATGATATTACTTCTTCTGTTGTGTTTGGTTCCAAGGTCATGAATATTGTCTTACTGATGCTTATGAGTCATGATCATTAAATTTAATGTTTGATCACATATGCATCTTTGATTATTCTAACGACATGCCATTTGTATGGTAAGGACTAAATATTATGCTGCACATGTTTTTTTATGTGCCAGGATATGGGGCCATAGCCCTTTGGATTTACCATCTCTCTTTTGTTTTACATGACTTCTAGTATAGACTTTCTGTAAGATCTTAGCGAGGTGTACTATAAGGTTTATTGATGTCAACTGTCTTAAATCTATGGAGTTGTGACATCCTTTCTTGTTTAATGTCTTACTTTTTTGGGGCTACTAACTTATTGATATCTATCCAAATTTATGCAGCTCAAAAGTGATGAGGGTGATCTTGAGCCTGTCTTACCTGCGGATAAGCCATCAATAATCCTCTTTACTGACCGATCATCTGATTCATTGAATATTAGAAGGGAAAGCAAGGCAGCTCTTGATTCATTTAGGGAACTAGCGGTGCACAATCAAATTTCAAGTAAGATGGGTGCACAAAATATCGTCAAGCCTACAAGATTCTCTTCTGAGGCCTATCCTGCCTCAAAGAGCATATCTAGAGGCCATAGGTTTGAAGTATCTCCATTAGCGGAAAAAATAGAAGCACTAAAGGATAAGATGTCTATCATGATAACTAGTGAGGGTAAACAGGTTACGTTAGATACGGTCACCTCAAATTCGCAAGGTAGTCGGCTGCATGAACTCCTGGAGTATGTCCTTCATCACAAGAAAGAGATGAGATTAAGTTCACTTGCAAAAGATGCTGGATTTCAACTTCTATCCGAGGATTTTGACATTAAGATTTTGGACTCTTTATCAGCAGAAAAAGAATCTCAATCCAATCAGGATGCAGGGGAACCTTCTGTAGAAGATTTTCCTAAATACAATGTTGATTATGACAAGGCTCAGGCACCAGATATGGGTATGCATTTGGAGGATCAGGTGCTATCTAGACTTAAAGATGCTGAGCATTCTTCTACACAAGATGAGAAGATATCTGATGATGAAATCAAACAATTCTATGTACAAGTCAACCATGATAATGGAGATCAAGCTAGTGCTGTAGATGAAAAAGTCAAAGAGACAGCTTTGTCAGAGGTGGAACATGGTGGCAAACATCTTCACTTCACCGGTTTCAATGGTTCATTTTTCTTTTGTGATGGTCAGCTTCACTTTCTTAAAGCTTTGACTGGTGCTCCAAAGATTCCGTCTTTGGTGATAATTGACCCGCTGTTACAGCAGCATTACATCTTTCCCGATGAGGCAGGTTTCAGCTATTCTTTGCTATCTGGTTTTCTTGATAGTTTTCTGAATCAGAGTCTTCTCCCATATCAACGCACTGAGACAGTTATTTTGGAGCCTAGGGAGGCCTCCACTCCACCTTTTGTTAATCTTGATTTTCATGAGGTAGATTCTATTCCTCGAGTTACCATCCAAACGTTTTTGGAGTTGGTGGTTGGTGATGCTTCTGATTCGACACATGAAGGCAAAGCTTGGCAGAAGGATGTATTAGTACTTTTTAGCAGTAGCTGGTGTGGGTTTTGTCAAAGAATGGAACTAGTTGTTCGTGAAGTATACAGGGTATTGAAGGGCTATGAAAGCATTATGAAGAGTGAAAACAATAAATCCTTGTTAAGAAGTGGTAAGTGGCATTGGAAATTGCCGTTCATCTTAAACGTAATTTTTCACATGTGCTGATATATCTTTCAATGGTGAACTGCTTCTATATTGATCTCAATTAAGATAGTTTCTTGTGTTCGTTGATATGTCTCCTCCTCTTCCCCTTGATCTCTGTCTTCATGTTTGAAGGTGTTCCTTTGCGGTATCTTCTTTCCTTCCAAGCAGTAGTGGCTGTCTCTAATGGCAATTTGACCTATCAAACTTTTAGACATAAACAGTAACACATGCAGATGATAACTGCGGACTGTTACAGTTAATGGACATCACTAACACAGCTGATCACCCACCTGCAAGAAAATGTTAAAGAGTGCAAATAGTTTAATTTCAAATCTAGATGAAATGATACACTCCAGGATAGTAAGGTCTAATTTCAACCGTTAAATTTGTTATAAGATACTTGATGCACATGCACTTTCTATCATTTTAACTAGCAATTGCCACCCCCAGGTGGAGGGAGACAGCCTGGTGTTCCTCGCCTTTTGTATCACCCAACTTTTCCCCTTTACTGTTGCTGGCACATTTGATGTGGTGCAGTAGTGTCTTTTTAAGTAAATATTTATATGAACTTCATGTATCTTGTGCTTTAGGTTGGTTGGCAACAAGTTTAGATTAGAGGGCGTGTGGATACAGGATAATGGTGCAAAATTGTTGGTTCTTGAATCAAAGAAGGCCAACTGTGTCTCGTGAGAATCCTCCTAGGTATTCAGAAGTGATAGGAACTTCAGATCAGTTGAAAACTTTGAGTCATGTTTTTCTTTCAGATATTGTTGGGGGCTGGGTTTATTTGCTTAGTGAGACCGAATCGGAAAAATCTCGACTCAGAATTTTTTAGATTGATGCTACTACAACAACAACAACAACAACAACAACTAAGCCTTGGTCCCAAAATAACTCGGGGTCGGCTAACATGAATCCTCATATATCATCGTGAAAGAAAAAAAAAGTTAAAAAGAAATAGGTAGGAATAAAATTTAGAAAATGAAAAGAAGAGAAGAAAAAAAAGTGATAATGAAAAGAATACATGTATAAAATATAGGGAAAATGAAAAATAAAATGAAAAATAAAAAATCAACCTCATCACCCACATAAATTTTGCCCTCCACTCCAGCCACTTCACCGCCATATTTCATACAATCCAAGTAAGCTCATATCATTTTCAATCACCCTTATCCAAGTTTGCTTGCCTTCCCCTACCCTCACCATTTTATCATTTCTCCACTCTTCAAATCAATGCATCACTCGGTCTCCATCTCACGTGACCAAACCACATTAGACGATTCTCCTTCATTTTATCTTCAATAGGTGCAACTCCTACTTTAATCTTGATCACCTCACTCATCAACCGATCCTTTCTTGCATGTCCACACATCCATTGAAGCATACGAATCTCCGTCACCTTTATCTTATAAATGTGACACTATTTCGCCGCCCAACATTTAGTGCCATAAAGCAGTGGATACCTAATTGCGGCGCGGTGGAATTTTCCTTTTAATCTATGAGGCATGCCTGAATCACATAGAAACCCTGTGACGATCTTCCACTTCATTCAATCTGCTTTATTCCTATGAGCCACATCTCTATCCAATTCTCCATCATTTTGGATAATAGATCCAAGATAGCGAAAAAAGTCAGAAGCTTGGACAATCTTTCCATCTAATGTGATCATCCATGCATCCTTGCTTTCAACTTTGCTCAATCTAAAACGAGATTCCAAAGTTTGTCTCCTCAATTCCAACCTACTTTCAACACCCTCTTTTGATGCTGAAATGACAAATTATTTTGGGGCTTGGATTTGTTAAAGATGGTGCGAATGATGAGCATTAGTCATTAGTTGAGCCGACATGGATCGGCCATGGAGATTGAGCTCAATACTTACCATCCAAATTATAGTAACAAGGATTGACCAGCAAATATTAGTGTCTAATCGTTGTTAGTTTTGTAAATATTATAGCGCATATACTGCTGTTGCTCAAGCATCTCAAGAACATAAATTAATCCATTCCTCGAGTTTTTAGACAGGGACGAATAATGACTATATTTTAGAAAATGTGTGTTTAATTGGAATTCAGTCATCAAGACTAAGACTACTTCCTGAGCTACTTTCACTCGTTAGCCTCTAATTGTAGAAACTTGAGGAGGAGTGTTAAGACTTCATATACATAGGTGAGTTCTTATCTAACAACTTAAGCTTTTATTATTAATTGTTATATATTTCTAACAGGTAAGAGTGAAAATAGCAGCTAATTATTTTTAAGATTTAAAACATTCTGATTAATGTTTGACACTGAAGACATGTTATGTTTAAGTCTTACGTGATATGTTTTTGGAGTTTGCACTAATGGTAAATTGGTAATGATGTATACTATTTACTACTCATAATCATATTGCATCTTTTATTATTTGTAGAGCTGTTATTTCCTTCCTGTTCGTTATACCTAAATTGCTCAGTAAGCCCAAGATCTGTTTTTGATGAGGGGTTAGATATGTGGCAGATGATTTGAGCGATACTATGGTGAAGCTTCCACTGATATATTTGATGGATTGCACACAGAACGACTGCAGCTTTATCCTTAAATCAATGACCCAGGTATAACTTGTCAACCACATACTAGTTCTTGCGAGTTTTTATTAATGGATCTTCATGTCCCTGAATATTTCGGTCATCTATCTTCACTATCTGTGAATGTTTGCTTCTTGTTGCTCAGTTTGAGGATTTAGTCAAAACAGCAGTTCTCCTCGGTTTACATAGGAAGTTTAAAACATGAACTTTTGATAGGCCAGGAGTGGACAGAACTGGAGAAATGTCCTCTAGAACATAACCCCCTTCCTCTACTTTCGTACTTGCGCAACTGCTCTGTGGTCGTTTTCTCTATTGACATTATAAAAGACGTGTTTAGTTTTATGCAACCTTTGCCTTAAACTTGCTTCCTGGTACCTTTCAGATGCCAGGTTGGTTGAGATTTGTAACCACCAGAGAATTGTTTTCTAAAATGGGCTCTAAATGTTTGTGAGAAAGTTTCTCATAGGACACATTTCTAGAATTTCATAGCCTTGATATTTTATGAGTATATACAGATATCACGCAATACAACTTAGTGATTCACAAGTACTTGAAGAACTTAAAACCAGGTTCTGACCACCGGAGTCTCCTAAACTGGCGCCTCATTTGCTATTTCGTCTGGACCTTTCATATTTGCCTTAGTACAGGTTTCGGGGGTGGATGTGACTGTCTTAATTCTTAAACTAGGCTTAGTGCACAATCTTATAAATTGGCTGTTTTACTACTAGAAGTTGATAATGTTTCCTATTAAATTGCGGTTATGTAAGCCAAGCTGGGAATACAAGTTATTTATTCGGTTCAGAATGATACTAAAAGTCATTTATCTATTTAGAGTTTATATACGTTTTTATTCTATCTGCATTAGTAAGTGTTGCTCGTCTGTATGTAAAAGTTTATTTGAACTTTTTAATAATTCTACATAAACTTGTACATGTGAAATTCACTTCTACATTCTGTTGGTGTGCTTGAAATATGCAGAGGGAACTCTATCCATCTCTGGTATTATTTCCAGCAGAAAAGAAGAACGCTATCTCTTACAGAGGAGATATGTCAGTGACTGATATTATAAAGTTTATAGCGGATCATGGGAATGATTCTCATTGGATTTTTGCGGAAAAAGGTGAGATTAATTGAACTCTTGACATTTTCTGAAGGAGTTTTCTTTTCATCAAATTGACTTCTTCTGGTTGAAATTTGGTGCTCCAGTGTGTCTGCTAGCTTTTTCCGTTAACTGAGTGAAAAATTCCTTTGCTACCCTTGACATGGTTTATGTTAAATGCACTGAAAGAACCAAAAAGTATCAACAAAGTCCTTTTTTTCTCTTAACCATTACATATCTTTATTTTGATTTGAATCTTATCATTTTTACCATTGTAAAGCGAGAACCTCTAAAATGAACAGGTCCCTGTCACATTTATCCATGTTGTCATGTCTACCCTTAATTTGAAATAAGAATGACGAGGGAGGGAAAATGCGGTGAAGTTATCACATGCCTGTTAATTACAAGGGTAAAATGGAGGTTTCATAACTACTAAAAGGGAGGAATTAATTTTTGTCCAAACATGGGTAACATGGGGATGTAGACTCTTTACAGTAGCCTAAGGTCTCATTTGATAGCTGGATAAATAAATGGATAGCATTGATTTATCTTAATCTTGTGTTTTTGTAGCATATTGTCGTCCATGATAAAGTTATCCGGTTAAGCGGATAAACCCCTTGTTATAGTTTTGTCCTTTATAACACAAAAAGAAATAACTTTTTAATTTCGAAATAGCCCTTTAGCCAGATAAGTTAATGTTATCATGATCTACCAATTGTAGGATAACTCGATCTGAGATAATTCAGTCTTGGATAAAATAATCTCTTTTTCTTGGTAACTAACAAAATCAAGTTTAATGGACCTTGCTTCGAACATTAAGGCTCCGTTTGTTTCGACGTAAAACGTTTTCCGGAAAACGTTTTCCGTAAAATAACTCGTTTTACGGTGTTTGGTTGTTTTCCGGAAAACGTTTTCCCCATTTTCCGGTGTTTGGTTGTTTTTCGGAAAATGTTTTCCCCATTTTTTGGTGTTTGTTTGTTTTCCGGAAAATGGAGAAAACGTTTTCCGGAAAACATTTTACGCCCTTTCTAAGTAAAATGACTTGCGGATTTTTCCTAAGTAAAACATTTTCCGGAAAATGGTGCCCTTCATGTACAACTCATATTTCACAAGGTACAACATTCTACTTCCTCATTCTATTCTCTTTCATTTTTGCTTTATATATATATATATATATATATATATATATATATATCGAGGGGGTGGTCTCCAAACGGGGCCCCATATTATTTTTTTGTCAAATCAGGGCTCAATATCTAAATTTTTCGTCAGTTGAAGGCTTTTGACGTTTTTCATTAAAAATACGATTAAATAGCATGTACCACTCACGTGATTAACTGATTTGGTTAGTTTGCATTGATATTTAAATTTAAGGGGTCTAAGTGAAATAAATTAAAAGTGGGGGTGAAGAAAAAACCTTCTCTCTCTTCTCTCTCCCCAAAATCAAACCTTCTCTCTCCCCATTTCCGGCCAGCCAGTTTTTGGTGATTTACGGCGAGTCTTTTCGTCATTTCCGGTGAGATTCATCTTAATTTTTGTGGGGATTCGTGAACTAGTAGCATTTTCGAGCTCGTTGGTGGTGTTTTTATACCACCACCACCATTATTCCCTCCAGTCACAACCATTTTCCGCCTCCTACCACCCTAACCATTACTATGCAACCACTTCCGCCGCCACCATCTGCACAACCACCGTGCCACCACCATCTCACCACCCCCAATCATCACCATCATCCTTCAAACAAAAAGGACCCAATTCAGGAAAGCAAAATCTGAACAAAACCCAGTTAAAGAAATTACTATAATCAAACACCAGCTTAAACAAAACTCAAATTCAAAGAAAACCCAGTTGCAGAAATGGTGATAAAAATCAATAAATGAACTAATACCCAACTTGAAGAAATAAAAAAAATTAAGAAAAACCCAGAATACACAAACCTCAATGTCAACAATAGTGCCATATTTTTCAAAAAGGGGACGAATATCATCCATTGTAAGGGTCCAGGGGATGTTTTGGGCAATCAATCTAGTTTTCAAAGCTTCATCTTCTTCTACTATTTCCTGTTCTTGAGGGGAATCAGTATCAATGGCTATTGGGGCTTCGACTTGGGATGTAGAGGAGAGACAAAAGGGTACAAAATTGGGTGTTTGCGAAGTGAGAGAGATTGAATATGAGTTGGGGGAAAGTAGAGAGAGAAATGAATTTGGAGGAAGGTCTGATGAAGGGAGTTGGAGAGAAGAAGAATTGTTGTTGGATTGAGGAGGGAGAGGTTGGTGGAAGACGAAGTAAAGCCATTGATATGTTCAGTTCAAGTCTCACAATAATGTGGCCGGAAATGGGGAGAGAGAAGAGAGAGAAGGTTTGATTTTGGGGAGAGAGAAGAGAGAGAAGGTTTGATTTTGGGGAGAGAGAAGAGAGAGAAGGTTTTTTCTTCACCCCCACTTTTAATTTATTTCACTTAGCCCCACCTCACTCCCCACCCCATCCCCCCCGGTTGGGTCAAAAAAATTTAATCATTTTAAATTTATTTTTAACAACTCCCCACCCTATCTCTTTCAACTTATCTCAAATTGTGTTTTTATCGAAAAATATTTTCATTAAACACATGAAAATATTTTTCGGAAAACATTTTCCTTACCAAACAGCCGAAAACATGTTTATCTCATTTTCCGGAAAACATTTTACAGGAAATCATTTTCCGGAAAACATTTTACGTTGAAACAATCGGAGCCTAATATGTTTAGTTTGTACAAAAACACATTGATAGGCTTTCTGAACCCTTGTCCGTATTTCACTGGTTTATCAAATAATTAAGCCTTTTCTGTATCCTTGCCCATCATTGTAGGTATATTACGGACTGAAGCCGATCAAGGAGTCAGTAATCAGAGAGTATTTAAGCACACATCAGAAGATGCTATGCAATCCATTGAAGCTTCTTTAGCAAATGAACAATCCCACGAGGTTCTACTGAAGGACAGAACTCAAAAAGTAGAAGTTGAAGAAAACAAGATCAAACCTCGTACACAATACGCTTCCAGTGGAACTGTCTTTCCAGTTGTTCCAGGTTCTTTACTTGTTGCGACAGATAAACTTGTCAATGTACACCCATTTGAAGGATCCAAAATTCTCATATTGAAAGTAAATCAAAGCACTGGATTTAAAGGTATCATTGTTAACAAGCATATAAGCTGGAATTCGTTCCAAAAGCTTGAGGACGGATTAGAACTTCTAAAGAAGGCACCTCTAACTTTTGGTGGGCCCATCATAATAAGTGGAATGCCTCTTGTTACGTTATCTCGAAAATCTGTCAAAGATCAGCAACCGGAAATTGTACCGGATGTTTACTATCTTGATCAGTGGGCCACCCAAAACGTAATAGAAGGGATCAAGCTAGGGAATGAATCTGTTGATCCGTACTGGTTTTTCTTGGGATATTCAAGCTGGGGTTGGAATCAGCTACATGATGAGATTGCTGAAGGTGCATGGACCTTAAGCAATGGCAATTTGGACGTGCTCGATTGGCCCAGTGGGGATGATTCTGCTTGATTATGTTTGATCAGATGGGTTGTAATTAAAGAGCGGGGAATACAACAAGGGAGCATGGATGTGAGGTCTGTTTACAAAACCCTTTTTATAGTTACTCTTACAAATTTGTTACATCAAAGGAACTATAGATAGATTTTTGTTGTCCCTTTTATTATGTTTCTGGTAGATTTCAACTCTGTTGTATATTTTTACTCCCAACATAAACAGTAGGACGTGTAAACGTGTCAAATTTTAACATTTCCATGCAGAAATCCATCTCTTCATTGCATTTTGACCAAGAATTTACAAAAAATTGATTATCAAAGTCTAAAAATTGTTATCGAGTATTCTTAATGGTGTATTAATGACAATTTTTAGATTTTCATTAGATAATTAAGTTTTTTGCTCCCTCCGTCTCGTAATATATAAATGTTGCACTTTCGTTTTTGGTATGTTTCAAAATAAATGTTGCGTTTCTAAATAAGAAAAGTGATTTGATGTAATTGTATCATTGTACAAATTAAATGTACATATTAATAGAACACCTTTCTTAAAAATGTTTACAAGTCAAATGCGACATTTATATATCGGCGTAAAGAGTATAAATTTTAAGCCAAAGTGTAATTAAGCCATTTGAGCAATTTGAAATGGGAGGGGTGAGGTTATTTTGTTTTCATTGAAGACGAGTGTTGTACAATTTGTAGAAAAACAGTGACATTAAGGCTTTGACTCCTGGCTGAGGTGAATTCAGAGGGTTAAATAATGCGTTTTTTTTAAGCTTAGAAAAAATGTGTTTTGATTTTCTTGCTAGTATCAGTGTTAGTGTTAGAGTAACAAAGTGCCAGTGTAAAGAATGTCAGTGCATGTATTATTAAGTGTCAGTGTAAAAAAGTGTCAGTGTTAGTGTAACAAAGTGCCAGTGTAAAGAGTATCGGTGCATGTATTATTAAGTGCTAGTGTTAGTGTAAAAAAGTGTCAGTGTAAATAATGTCAGACCAGTGTAAAGAGTGACAGTGTATGCATTATTAAGTGCCGGGAAAAAAGTGTCAGTATTAAAAGTGTCAGTGTTAGTGTAAACAAATGCCAATGTGAAAAGTGCCAATGTATGTATTATTAAGTGCCAGTATAAACAGTGCAAGTGTAGGGTAAAAAAGTGTCAGTGTTAGTATAAAAAAGTGTCAGTGTGAATAGTGCCAGTGTATGTATTATTAAGTGTCAGTGTAAAAATGATTTTTCAAAAAACCTTAAAAAAAACGCATTTTTTATAATACCAACTGATATATACTCCATCCGCTCCCGCCGAGTGGATACTTATTTCCTTTTTGATCCATCCCAGTCCAATAGAGACTGCCCAAAATGGAAGGAAATCACTATTTTCTTCACTCATTCTCTCTCCTATTTTACTTTTACACTCACAACACCAATCAAATCACTATTTCTCCCACTCATTCTCTCTCTTATTTAATTTTTCATACTCACAATATTTCCTTTCATTTTTTATCTCTCTTACTTTTCCTTAATCTGTGTGCCCAAATTTTTGGTATTCACTCGGCTTGGACGGAGGGAGTATATATATATATATATATATGATCACGCTTCAATGAGAACCGTTTAAAATGAGAACCGTGAGAACCACTTGTATACAGTAGATATTTAGTTGCTGTTTACATATACAATAGACTGTATACATACACAGTAGATACTTAGCTACTTGTATGTATACGTGTGGTTATACACTTGTATACAATAGATACTTAATTACTGTATACAAATACAGTAGACTGTATATGTATACAGTAGTTAAGTATTTACTGTAAACAAGTGTATGCAAGTGGTTCTCATTTTGTTATGATTCTCATTTGAGCGCGCGCGCGCGCGCGCACACACACACACACATATATGTATATATATATATATATATATATATATATATATGTATATATATATATATACATATATACTCCCTCCGTCCCACCTTAGTGTAGACTAAGGTGGTGGGCACAATAACTAAGGAATATTATTAAGATAATGAAAATGTGTGGTAGGAAATGAAGAGAGAGAATGAGTGGAGTGAATAGTAGGTTGGTTGAATAAATTGTATGGTGAAAAATGAAGAGAGAGAATGAGTGGATGGGGTAGGGAAAATAAAAAATAATAAAAAACTTTCTAATTTGGGCAGTCTACACTAAGGTGGGACGGACGAAAAAGAAAAGAAGTCTACACTAAGGTGGGACGGAGGGAGTATATATATAATGAAATGTGTCACCTTTTTCATTGAGTTGAAAATAGAGGCTCGGGCCTATTGGTCTCAAAAAATGAAGTATAGATCCATAGAAACTTTTTTTTTTTTTTTGAGTACCCAGGTTTTCCAGCTTTGTCGGATCAATCCTGACCACCAGGTACCGGCCTCTCAGTATGCTGGCGGAGGTAAATCGCGGGATGTGCCCTATGCAGCCAGGGTGGCAGCACCCCTTATACTCCTGGCCCCAAGGGAGCCCTCCTACAAGGCATTTACACTCTTACAACACCAAATGGCACTCCATTTGCTCCTACCGAGGCAATTACATCACTTTCACAACACCGAATGGTTGCTCCAGGTGCTCTCGCCAAGATTTGAACTCCCCACACCGAGGTTGCAAGCCCGGCGGCCGCTTTCTTCCTTAACTGCACGGATGTGCCCCGGGGGACTCCTAAGGACCCTGAAGCCCAAGGTAGGAATTAAACCACAAAGATTTCCCTTGGGGGGAATCGAACCGGTGACCTCCCCTTCGAAAGGCCACTATTATACCACTGGGCCAAGGCCCATTAGGTACCATAGAACCTTCTTTAACTTTATGATACGAGTCTAAGGTCTGCGGTGGTGATGACGGGTCGGTCCGTCCTGGTATTCGTGCGGATCAATCCGAGGGCGGGATGGGTTGAAACCCGTCAGCCCGTCTGTTGAAACGGGCCTAAACTCGGCCCGTCCCGTCCCAATATCCATGTTCAAGCCCGTCCGTTTGGTCTGAATCTGAAGATCCACGGTTCAAACGGGGTTTTCAGTTTTTTTATTTAAAAAAAATCAGAAAAAATATGAAAAAAATAAAAAGTAATTTAGTATTTAATACTATTTTTTAAAATATAAAATCCCTTAGATATAAGAAAATTAGTTATTTTATATATAAGAAAATATAAAAAAAACTAAATAAATGGAAGTATATAAAGAAAAGAGGGACGGACTACCCTTTATTTTATTTTATTTCTTAAATTTTTTATTGACTAGGAAAAAATATTTTAGACTTTTTAATTACTGATATTTTTTACAAATAGGTATATAAAAAAAGAAAAAAACTAAACAAATGAAAGTATATAAAATAAAAGAGGGACGGACTACCCTTTATTTATTTTTAATTTTTATTAATTTTTTATTGACTAGAAAATAATATTTTAGACTTTTTTTACTACTGATATTTTTTTTCAAAAAGGTATATAAAAAAAATAGAAAAAAACTAAACAAATGAAAGTATATAGAAGAAAAGAAAGACGGACTACCCTATATTTATTATTTTAATTTAATTTAATTTTTTATTGACTAGAAAATAATATTTTAGACTTTGTTTATTATTGATAGTTTTTTTCAAAAAGGTATATAAAAAAGATAGAAAAAAACTAAACAATTTAAAATATATAAAAGAAAAGAGGGACGGACTATCCTTTATTTATTTTTATTTTTTTATTAATTTTTTATTGACTAAAAAATAATATTTTAGACTTTTATTATTACTGATATTTATTTCAAAAAGGTATATAAAAAAAGATAGAAAAAAACTAAATAAATGAAAGTATATAGAAGAAAAGAGGAACGGACTACCCTATATTTAATTTTTATTTTCATTTAATTTTTTATTGAATACAAAATAATATTTTAGACTTTCTTTATTAGTGATATTTTTTTTCAAAAAGATAGAAAAAAACTAAACAATTTAAAGTATATAAAAGAAAAGAGGTACTATCCTTTATTTATTTTTATTTTTTTATTAATTGAAAATATATAAAATAAAAGAGGGATGGAATAAATAATTTAAATTATTAGTATTATTATTAAATATTTTTCTCTTAATTATTACTATTATGTAATATTCAATTATCAATAATATTAGTAAACATTTCTTTACATATATGGTAATGATTTAGGATATGCATGGAGTTTAGGATATGTAATATAGGATTTATGGTATAAGATATATGATAAATGATTTAGGATATAAGGTATATGATAAATGGTTTATGGTATAAGGTATATGATAAATGGTTTATGGTATAAGGTATATGATAAATGGTTTATGGTATAAGGTATATGATAAATGGTTTATGGTATATGGTATAGTGTATAGTGGTATATACTATAAGGTTTAGGGTATATGAATATATATACTTTAGAGTTTAGGTATATGATTTAAAGTTTAGGGTATAGGGTATAAATATGATAAGAAGCCCTATAATCAAGAATTCATGTATCTTTCATACCTTTATCTTCTTCGATTACTATAGCATAGTCATCCTCACCATCATCTGCCATAACTGCAGTTGACCCAAATTGATCGCTCTTATTCAGCTTGGGACATTCCCGTTTCCAATGTCCTTTTTCCTTGCAGTAACTGCAGATATCTACAGGTCTTGGACCTCTTTTAGAAGAATACTTGTTTATCCTACTTTGGCCCCTATTGCTTTCTGCAACCAATCTTGCTAACTGAGATTCTGTAGATATACCGCTCGCCTTGCGGTGCAGATCTCTGGTCTTGAGATTATTCTTAACCTCTTCCAAAGTAACCATATCCTTACCATTAGTGCAGGAATCCAAAAATCCCTCATATGACAGTGGTAAGGAGACCAACAACATACGTGCATCATCCTCATCTTCAACCTTAACATCAATATTACACAATTCAAGTAATAAAGATGTAAACCGATCTATGTGATTCCTAATGGGCGTACCTTCCATCATTTGAAGAGAATAGAACTTCTGCTTCAGATACAGCTTGTTGGTCAATGATCATGTCAGATACATATCTTCCAACACAAGCCACAGAGCACCACCGAAATCAGTATCTGCAATATCCGCTAGAACGTCATCATCCAAACACCAGATGATTTTAGAGTGGGCCCTCTTATCTAACACAATCAGATTTGTTGCTTCCTTCGTAGCTGCCTTCCCCGAACTCTCTGATGTTGCGGCCGCGACAACACCTGTGGAAACTTCTACTGCTTTGCCCTTTGAATCTTGACGATCCCTGATTGCAGCAGCCAATGGAGCCCACAAACCATTGTCTCTCAACAAGGCATTTATCTTGATTTGCCAAAGAGAAAAACTATTTTTCCCATTTAACTTGTCAACCGGTAATTTGATTCTTGATCACATCTTTTTCTGTAATGGAAACCCCTATACCTTTATCAACCTGACTGGCTCTGATACCAGTTTGTTATAACAGATTTATGTAGAATAAATAAAATAAATCGATCACACAACAAAACGATATACGTGGTTCACCAACTTGATTACGTTCACAGGCAGAGGGCAAGAATATTATTATCAACTGGCAATCACCGAATACAATCTCTAATCTAATGCACGAATTTTTGATCACAAGAATTCAAAACCCTAGATCTAGAGAAACAGATGAGCAAGAAAACCCTTGAAACACCTAAAATTATTGATTTCTATCACACTATGAATTACATACAAAAAACTGTAGGGAATAAGGTTTATTTATACTGCATATTCCTAATCCTACAGGGTTTTCTAACCCTACACAAAATCTACCGCTAATCAGGCCCAAAACGGGCTGGGTGCGATCGCCCCTCCTGGAGGTTGCGGTCGCCCCATTGTCCAGCACCCAGCACGCAATTGCCCCGTAATGGCAGAAATTCCGCACAGCCGCTCCCCTTGCATGGCGCGGTCGCCCCCTTGCATGATGTCACATGAATTACTGATTTATTGTTCAATCCTCTAATGAAGGCTTCCCCAAGTTAGATAGCATCGAAACCAACACATACGATTTAGGATAAATGGTTTTTTGGGGGAATTAATTTGTAATATATTTTATAAACTATGTGCTAATGACATTTGACATTTAAAAAAAAAATTGTAGACTTTATCATACATGTCAACAATGTTAATATATTGGTTGAAAACTTAAAAGACATTATTCACGTTAAGTTATATAACTAAATTTCTTTAGATTTTTAGCGATTAAGTTAACGGAGTGAGCACATTTTGAAAATTGTGAAAGTTCAGTGAGAACATTTAAAAAAATAATAGTTAAATGAGAACATTTAAAAAAAAAACTAAAATTTAGTGACGAAAATATGATTTTTGCCTTGCATGAATTAATAAGCCAAGTCCTCCTAGATTTTTCTGGAGGAAATTTTAGATTGATCAATAAAGTAAAGTAGATTTTATTTAATGATACTTTGTTGGGAGAGCTTTATCGCCCGTCGTAAATTTTTCCGGCTCAAACCAAATTAGTCGATAATGTTCAGATGCTTCATATCAAAACCAAGAAAATCACTTGCGGAGCTACCCTTATTATAGCTGTCAATTCGGAAATACGGGATGAGATTTGACGAAACTATGAAATTTCGCAATTTTACGGGACGGGACGGGACGTCCCGAATTCTTCATTGGACAGAAAATCATTGTCCCGTCTCATCTCACCTCGGGACACGAGATAATGCGGGACAAGAAGATGCTAATATTATAAACTAAAATCTAACTAAGATGATAACAAAACATTAAACTGAAAATATAAGATTAATTTTTTGCAATCCAACAATATAAAAACTTGTTAAATTCATAAAATAGATTAATCAACGCAAAAAATTAATGGATAGTTGAAAAAAAAAAAACTAAGTATTAAGTGCTAAAATAACTTTGAGGTTAAAAAAGTTAAAATTATAAAAATGTGGGACGTCCCGTTCCGTCCCATTCCGTCTCGACTTGTCCCGCATTCCAAACGAGATTTTCCAAATAGACTTTTTTTTTTTTTACGGGATTAGAATATAATATCCCATTTCTTTTCATTTATATAGCAGGATAAGACGTTACGACGAAACGACCCCAAATTGATGGAATATAGCAGGATAAGACGTTACGACGAAACGACCCCAAATTGATGGCTTTAACCCTTAGCGAAAAGGGAGCGAGCAACTGCCCCAGTTTCCTTCTAAAAATTTACCAAATTTGTACTAGTAAATTTTAAAGAAATTGCTTTTCACCTTTAAAATTAAAAGTAATTGTTTTTTTCCGCTTGCAATAAAAGAAAATAACACTAAATCATACTCCCTCCGTTCCCGGAAATGGTTCATCATTTTTGGCTCGGCACGCAAATTAAGAAAATAGGTGGGAAGAAAAAATGTTGTGAGTGTAATTTGAAAATAAGAGAGAGAATTAGTGGAGGAAATAATAAATTTAAAAAATGTTGTGAGTGTAATAGTGAATTAGGAGAGAGAATGAGTGGAGGAAATAGTTAGTGGGTATAATAGAATATTAATAAAAAAAATTTATTTTAAAAAAGGTGAAACTTCAAATGGAACACCATTTTAAGTAAAAGATAAAACATTTTCTGAGACTGAGGGAGTAATTATTTCAAACCCAACCCGTTGTCATTTCTATTTCTATAGTAGTATAGTATAAATGGTAGTTGTCCACCTCATCATATCATATGAACAGTACTATGAATAGTGTCAACTGTCAAATTTTTCATTTTGCTCTCACTTAGTAGTCCCTTTTCCATTTTGTTTTTAAAAAAAAAAAAAAAACGTGTCCTCGGACACGGGCTTTTACTAGTAAATGTATAAATGAGGGAAGGGGTGCTACAGTACTATGAATAGTGTCAAGCGGCAAATTTTTCATTTTGCTCTCATACATTTGTTCATTTTCCATTTTGCCCTTAAAATTTTTTTTTTTTTTTTAAAAAAAATTATATAAAAAAAAAAACCGTGTCCTTAAACACGGAGATGTACTAGTTCTCTACTCTTCAAACCCATCGAGTTGTCATTCCTAATTTTTTCAGCCGAAAACACTGCTCTTGTTCCTTGGAAGCAGAAAAGGTCAACCACTTATCCTAATATAGTACTCACTAGACTTCCAAATTCCAATGTTTTAACTCTTTGCCAGTTAATGTTTTCAGAGATACAATTGTTGTCTTTTTCCATTTAAAATTATTTATTATTTCATTAATTAATTTTTCATTTTTGAACGGTATAAACCGAGCTACGAACATGGGTTTGCCCGAACCTGGGCCCAACTATATTGAGCCATGGATATTATATATATTCATCAAGTATTATGGCCGAGCATTCTCTTCCTCGTAGGCCGAGGAACATTTACCTTGGCCTTATGTCGCCATTCTTGGGCCGGTCTGTCTCAATTACCGAGGAGAGAAAAGTCCTTTGCTCGGCCTGTCACCAATTACCGAGGAAACAACAGTATTCTCCCCGGCACATTTTCATGTTGGCCATTCATCAAGTGACGAGGAAGCAGGATCGTTCTCCTCGGCTTATTTGCCAAAGGACGAGGAAAAACAATTGCCTTCCTCGGCGTTAGGCTAGCCGATTACAATCCTTATTCAACAAGGATTATGCAGCTTATGTAACCCAATCAGGATTATAGTTATCAACATCAATTCAAGTCAAACAATGACTCCTCAACAAGATATAATTCTATTAGAATTATATCTTATCTCTTTACAAGTTTATTTCAACATGGATTCTTTCAATCCAATCCTATAAATACAAGCCCCATGGCTCATTATTTGGTACGTTACTTTTTACATTGGAGAAACTCTGTCCATTTGATTTCTCTAATATCAACCGTGAACTTATTCTCACGCCGGAGGGCCTTTAGCCGGATCCGCCCCGGCTTAGTTTACGTGTTTTCTCTTATTTTTCAGGCCTTGCAATCGCCGGAGCATTCGACGCTTGGATTTGGGGCCGATTTGACGATTTTGGCATCATCAATTGGTTCCATTGCGGGAAATCGATTCAAACACCCTTTGTTTGGCACAGGAAATCTCGCCGAGAAGCTATTTTCCGTTGGATTTGTTCTTGATCGCAATCGGAAATTTTTGCTCCGGACAGGCTCTGCATTCTTGATTCGGTCGAAATTTGTTAACTTCACCGGAAGCGCATTAAATTCGTAGAGCTGCTAGTTCACGTCTGAAGCAAATTGGTGGCTTGAATTTTTGCGTTAGAAAAATTGCAATTGACTGTTTGTTTTTGGTTAAAATTTATCCTAATTTTAGCCATAAATTCGGTTCTGGGGAAATTGTGATTTTTGGAGAATTTTGCATTTAGTAATCTGTTTGTGATTCATAATGGACGGACAATTCACAAGTGTTACGGTGAGGATCCCACCCCAGTGAATGGGGAAACACTTTGGAGCCGAGGAGCCAGCCTCCTCCTCCTCCTCTACCTCAAGCCGATGCCATTCCTCCCTTGCCATGACTCTTCGTTCCGGGGTCGAGGCAAATGCCGAGGAGAGGGCAATGACCTTCCTCGTCCTACACGTACTCGTGGGAAGCAAGCAGGAAGGAAGAAAACAAAGAATGCCGACGCCGGTCAAGCAGGAGGATCTCAACCCGTTGACCGACGCTCTTTGTTACACAAACAAATGGAGACTTTGCAAAGGATGTATGAGACACAAGTTGCTCTGTTGCAAATGGACCCAGATCATTCCATGGCTCCCTTCATTGTACCATCAATGGGCCCACCTTTGAGAAAGGAACAGGGGAGAGCATCGGGGATCCTCCCCTGAAGACTGCTGAGCTACCACTGCCAACTCCCAGGGATTCTCCTCGTCCTCGGCGTAACGAAGGCATAAGGAGCCTGTGGTCGATCCGAGAAGCCAAATAACTCCTAGGGAAGAGGGAAGTGAACTCCAAGGACCTAAGAACAAGACTCGGCTTGAATAGGCGCCTATCACCTGCTCGCCTCATCATGACACCTAGGCGTCCGCGTCTCCTCGAGCTCGTCGGCCGATTCTCCTCGTCCTCGTCATTCGCATTCTCATCGTCCTCGTCGACCAGGACTCTCCTCGTCCTCGGCATCGGAATTTGCTAGGCCGAGGACCCCGAGCCCTACAGGATGATACTTGGCGCACAAGACCTGGAACCAAGACGTGATAGGGCCCCCTCCAAACGTGATGGCCACCGACATGAAGAAAAGCATAGTAGGGTGAATGATCGCCCCAAAGAAAAGTCGGTCGAAGCTCCCAACGAAGCACTCGCTCAAGCGGTGAGAAGGAAATAGAAACAAAGCAATGGGAGCCGTTGAAGCAAAGGCCGGATGATATGGAGAGGGGAAAGAAATATAATGACGATGATTATGATTGGGCCACCCGTCCGTTTTCCTTGAGGATAAGCCGCAGCACCTCCCCATCCTAACCTCAAGCTCCCAAATTTCGAGAAATATAACGGAACCACCGACGCCAAGGACCATGTGCAAAGTTTTGAACAAACCATGAATCTCCTCACCACCGCCGGTGACTTGCTCCCCGCAAAGCTTTCGCGAGCACCTTTTCCGGAACGACTTTGACTGGTTCCGTGAGCTTAAGAAAGGTTGCATCGATTCTTTGGAGGGGCATGAGGAGAATGTTCTTAGATCACTTTGCCACAGCTGGGAAGAGGAAGATGAGATTAACCGACTTGGCCAACATTGAGCAAGGGAAGGGAGAGACCACCCTTAGCTACTACAATAGGTTCCGAAAGATGGCGTATCAAGTCGAAGAAAGCCTTACCGATAGGGGAGGTCATAGTTTGCTTCAACTCTGGGTTAAAATCTGGCCCCTCATTTATGAACTCTCGCCAGGAACCCAGCTCCAAGGCCGAATTATACAAAGTGGCTTATGCCATTTCCATGGCCGAGGACAAGACAAAGAAAAGGGGAGCCGACAAGACGGAACCCGAAGCAACTAACTCCCGACGTAATGACAATGGGAACGGCAAGAAAGGAAAGAATAAAACCGTAAGCACCGAGAAGCCGGAGTTCACCCTCTTACAAAGCCCATCTCCGAAATCATGCGGATGGTGAACCTTCCTCCACCTCGTCCGCCGACCGATAGCCCAAAGTATCCCCGCAACAAGAACAAATACCGTGATTTTCACAAGGACAACGGGCACACCACCGATGGTTCTTTGGGCCCTTAAGAAGATAATCCAACAATGGGTTGACGAGGGAAAGTTAGACCGTTATGTCATGAAGAAAGATGGCAAGCGAAAGCGGAAGCAAGAGGAGAGTGAAGATGACTCCAAGAGTGAGGATGAAGATAGAAGGCCTCCTAGGGCTAAACTACTGTGATCCGTGAAGAGGTGACCTCCACCGTAAAAGCTAAGGGATCGGATCCACGAGCTAAGCAAAGTATACCATGTCCACGCTTGGATCCATAAAGCGTAAGAAGTCATTAGTTTTTCTCCAAATGAGTCAAGGGAAGTCGAGCAAATTTCGTGAGCACTACTGTCATCAAAGGTCGAATTGACAATGTGGAATCCGAAAGACTTCTTGTTGACACGGGGGCCTCCCGTGACATCTTGTACTATTCAGCCTTCCAACAAATGGGGTTGAAAGACACTGCGCTAGAGCCATATCATGGAAGGCTTGAAGGATTCACCAACCATAAGGTTGGAGCGAAGGGAACCGTGGAACTAGAACTCGAAGTCGGCGATCATCCCTTCCGAGCCAAAGCTACTGTCACTTTTATAGTCATGGATTTGACTAGTGACTATCATGCGATCATCGGCATTCCAAGTCAAGCCAAACTTGGGATGGTAGCCTCCCTTCCTCACCAACGAGTTAAATTTCCCACTCGTGCTGGCATTGGATGCGTGAGGGCAACCCCCAAAGATTTCTTGGAACATGTTGTCAAGAGCCGGAAAAAGTCAAAAAGCGTGGAGATAGATACGCCCGAGGAGAACATCAAGATCACCAAATCTCAGAAGACCACGGAAACTAGCTCTAGAATGAACTATTTCCGTGAAGTATGGGAAAGTGAGGAAGAGGAACCTATGGTCCTAGAAATTGCGGATGACCAAGACGTAACTCTACCCACACTGGAAGAAGAGCCTATGGTCCTAGAAATTGCGGATGACCAAGGCATAGTTCTACCCATCTCCGAGGAAGACCCCATTCTCGTCGATGACCGAACTCGGGGGCCAACCATGACTCGGGGAAGAACGATCTTCCGGACATCGATAAACTTACGGAGGAAGAAGGCCTCAATGTGAACGACAATGAAGGGAGGAGAATCGAGAGATCATCATCGAATCCACCGGAATTTCGAGACGGACCGTAAATGAAGCCAGTAGATGAGCTAGAAGAGGTAGTCATTAATCCTGACTATCCCGAACAAAAAATCAAGCTAGGAAGCCAGCTATCACAGAAGAGAAAGAAAGAATCATATCCCTCTTGAAAAAGCCTCGACGTCTTTGCTTGGAGAGTCGAAGACATGAGGGGAATCAATGAAGAAGTAGCCCTCCACCGCTTAGAAGTTGATCCTCTAGCGAAGACCATCTCCTGTGACGAGGAGAAATTTTGCAAAGGACAAGGAGGAAGCTATAAAAGAAGAGGTGCGAAAGTTACTCGCCGGAATAATTCGCGAAGTCAAGTACCCCGTTTGGTTGGCTAATGTTGTTATGGTGAAGAAGCAAAATGGGAAATGGCGCATGTGCATAGATTTTACCGATCTAAACAAAGCACGCCCCAAGGACGCCTATCCTCTCCCCGGAATCGACAAGTTAGTGGACTCCATTTCGGACACCAAACTCTCGGCTTCTTAGATGCCTACTCGAGGCTATCATCGAGATAAAAATGGCGAAAGAAGACATCGAGAAGACCGCTTCCAAACACCTCGGGGAATTTACGCTACATCATGATGCCTTTTGGGCTCAAGAATGCCGGTGCCACCTACCAACGGATGGTAAATCAAGTTTTTGCAAGTCGATAGGTAGAAACATGGAGGCTTATATTGATGACATGGTCATAAAGACCAAGGAAGGCAGCCACGTTCCTCGACCTAGAAGAGACCATTCATAACCTCCGAGCCAACAACATGAAGCCGAATCCAAGCAAATGCGTGTTCGGAGTTACCGCAGTGGAAATTTCTGGGCTTCATGGTTTCCCAAAGGGGGATTGAAGCAAACCCGTAAAAGATCAAGGCTCTCATTGACATGAAGGAACCTACCACCATCAAGGAGGTCCAAAGACTTAATGGAAGAATCATGCGGCCCTTGGAAGATTCATCGCCAAGTCCGCCGAAAAGTCACTACCATTCTTCAAGGTATTGAAGGGTACCAAGAGCTTCTCCTGGACTCCCGAATGCTCGGAAGCGTTCCTCCGGTTGAAGGAGTACTTGGGTTCCCCTCCCTTGCTTAGCAGTCCGACTACCGGCGAGATGCTATACGTCTTCCTAGCTGCCACTGATCACGCCGTCGCAGCCTGCCCTAGTTCGAAAGGATGAAGGAATTCGAAGCCCATCTACTATGTCTCAAAAAGCTCGTCCGATGTAGAAAGCAGATATTTTAATGTGGAGAAGATAGCATACGCACTAGTCATTGCTTCAAGGAAGCTGCGTGCATATTTTTCTGCACACCCTATCACCGTCTACACCAATGAACCATTGAAGAAAATCCTTCACAAGTTGGACGGCTCAGGACGTCTCCTTAATTGGTCAATCGCTTTAACGGAGTTTGATATCACTTACCAACCAAGGAAGACCCTCCTAGCACAGCCTTTGGTTGACTTCATGGTCGAGACTGCCTTTATGGGGTGAGCATCTCCCCACCTCCCTAAGCAAAACGCGCCGGAGGAAAAGACTCTCCCATTGAACTCCCATCCAACTCGTTGGATCCTCGTATACTGGGACGGATCGGCTACCAAGGAAAGAAGCGGAGCCGGGAATAGTACTAGCAAGTCCGTAAGGAGAATATACTATACAAGATGCTATCCGCTTCAGTGTTTCCTCGCCTCTAACAACCAAGCCGAATACGAGGCTCTCATATTTGGCATTGAGTTGGCCTCCTTCTATGGAGCAACTAAGGTGGCCGCTTCGTGACTCCCGGCTTGTTGTCAAACAAGTGAAAGGAGAATATAACACTCAAGACGTCACCCTTGCCAAGTATAGAGACCTGGTCCTAGATATGACGAAGAAAATGGAATTTTTCGAGCTCAAGCGAATAGGAAGGGAAGACAACCAAGTCGCAGACGTTCTCTCCAAACTAGCCACCATGGACGTGTCTCCTTCGGAGACCAATCCATATGTAGTTTATCTTGAGGAACCTCGCGTATGAAAGATTACAAGTCATGCTCCCGACGAGGAAGAGAGATGCTGATCGATGACTACGTCGAATACATTGAGAATGAGAAACTCCCGTAAGATGATGCTAGAGCCAAGCTTATCAAGAAGAGGTCTCCAAGATTCGTGGTGATGAACGGAGTCCTCTACCGAAGATCTTTCACGAAACCCCGCTAAGGTGTGTCTATCCCAAGGAAACCGAGAACCTCCCGGCGTAAGTACATGAAGGTGTTTGTGGCGGACACCCGGGGGCCGAACCTTAGCCGACAAAATCATATCGCTAGGTTACTACCGGCCAAACCTAAGGGAGGACGCGCATGCCTATGTTCGAAAAATGTGACAAATGCCAAAGGTTCTCTCGACATTCCAAGACTACCCGTTAGCCGAGCAAACACTTGTAATACCTACGTGGCCATTTGATATGTGAGGGGATCGACCTCATTGGACCCTTCCCACCCGCCCGTGGTAATTGCAAGTACGTGATAGTAGCCGTTGATTACTTCTCCAAGTGGATAGAAGCCAAGGCATTGGCCAAGATAACGGAAGAGAACGCGATCAACTTTGTTCATGACAACATTTGGTGCGATTTGGCCTTCCGCATACAATTGTTTCGACCATGGCCTCCAATTCTCCACGGCATTTACAACCGAATTGGGAAGAGTGAAAGTACGCCATGCAAAATCTTCGCCAGCGCACCCCAAGGCAACAGCCAAGCGAAGCCGCCAACAAACCGGTCCTAACCGCCCTCACCAAGAATCTTGAAGGACGCGAGGGTAGATGGTTGGACGAACTTCCCTAGCTTTATGGGCTGTTCGCACAACCACCCGGGGCCAACCGGGAAACTCCATTCGCACTAACCTTCGGCTCGAGGCTATGGCACCGGCGAGATGGCCATCCCTACGCAAGGAACTCCCATTATGATGAGCAAGTCAACAAGGTCAATAGGCTCCTAGACCTGGACACGATAGATGAAAAACGACTAGCTGCGCAGATGAGGATGGTGAATTACAAGCAAAGGACCAAGGCATATCACGACAAGAGGGTCATCAAAAGAGTATTCCAAGTTGGCGATTGGGTACTTAGAAAGATCGAAGCTACCGGCTCGGAAGGCGTAACAAAACAAGCTCTCCCCAAATTGGGAAGGTCCCTATATCATCACTCAAGTCATCCGAGAAGGGACCTACAGATTGAGGACCAAGGAGGGGAAGGATCTCAAGCATCCATGGCATTCCGACAACCTTAGAAAATATTATCACTAGTCTAGTTTATTTTGCAATAGATTAGCTCTTTATTTTCGGTCTTTTATTTTCGGTCTTTTGTTTTCTTTTTGTCTTTTTAGTTGATAGGATTGCAGTTCTATGTAATCACATTTCAGTTCTACGAAAGCAGTTTCTTCCAGCATGCAAAGCAACTATCAGCTCTTCACCCCAGCACAGGAAGATGAGGGCATTACCTCAGATTCTCCGATACCAACAGCCAAGACCAAGGATCTTCCTTGGCCTGATGGCTTACACACAGCCAAGACCAAGGGTCCTCCTTGGCCTGATGGCTTAACACAGCCAAGACCAAGGGTCCTCCTTGGCCTGATGGCTTAACACAGCCAAGACCAAGGGTCCTCCTTGGCCTGATGGCTTAACAATTGCCAAGACCAAGGGTCCTCCTTGGCCTGATGGCTTACCAACAGCCAAGACCAAGGATCTACCTTGGCCTGATGGCTTACAACTCTTCTAGTCAAGGGCCCATCTTGACTTAGGAGACAATGCCCAAGGCCGAGGACTTTCCTCAGCCTAATGGCTTGATAAACCTCCTACCAGGAATCTACTCTGATTCAGGATTACAACATTCAAAGCCGAGGAAAACTTTCTCAGCCCAAATGAAGTACGAGTATAGTTAAAGCCGAGGAATCTTTCCTCGGCCTAACCACTTGCTCCACAAGGAAAGGGACCTCCCTCGGATCCCACCTTCCTAAGGCTAATGCATAGCATACCAAAATATAACCAAGTCAATGAAGTGACAAGAATAATGACAAAAGGATTTTCATTGATATTCAAATGGAATTACAGGTCCTATTGTCTATTACAAAAACAAAAAAGGAAAAGAAGCTATCCTAAGATTGTTGTACATCATCAAATGGCTTGTCCAAATGCCTTCATGATAGTGCCGGGGAGGAAGGACTCGTTTGATTAGTGGAAGCATTACTTTCCCTTGGCCCCTCCTTCCACCTCGGCCTCCGGGTCCTCGTGCTCATCGGCATCTTGGATCGCCTCCACTGTGTCTTTAATATTGCCGGGACAACGAAGCCTGGCGTCCACACTTCCCTCGCAAGCATGGGCATCCTTCGCGGCCATCACTCCATGTTGCTCTCGTATAAGGGACCAAGTGATGGAGTGCCACGACCTCCTCAAGATATTGATCCCTACAGATTAGCCGGGCAATCTTGTTGATGTCCGCACTGGCCGGAGGGATCGCCTAAAATGCTCCCGGCCAAGTGGAGGTAGCCATCCTCGAACATGGTGGCCGTTTGCTCGTCACCCTCTCTCAAGGCCGAGCCGGTCATCATCGCTCTTTGAAAGCCGAGCTCTCCTTAAACCGAGCTACGGCCTCTTCCTCCCTAGCCGGAAGGGTGGCTTCCGACCCTCGGCACTTGGCCTCGCCTTTCCTCGGCCTTGGTCCGAAGCTCGGCCTTATCCGCCTTGGCCTCGGGCAAGCTCTTCATTTTGAGCCTGAGATGTTCCTCGGCTTTTGACCTTTCTTCCTCGGCCCTTTTTACCTCGGCCTCAACCTTGGCCTTGGCCGCCGCAAGCTCAAGATCCTTGGCTTCTAAAAGTTTAGCCAAGGGAAGACTTTTCTTTTCGCTCTTGCTTGAGCCGCCTTGGCCTCATTCAGCGC
Source organism: Adenophora triphylla var. japonica (assembly GCA_022495995.1). Lineage (NCBI taxonomy): Eukaryota > Viridiplantae > Streptophyta > Magnoliopsida > Asterales > Campanulaceae > Adenophora > Adenophora triphylla. The sequence goes on from JAFEMH010007001.1 coordinate 70,514, forward strand.
CTTGTCTTCTTCTTGGCCGGACGTTCTCGTACGCCGTGATCGAAGCCAACCGAAAGATAACATCATCGTTAGGAAGACAAATCCAACACCAAAGATAATAACCCGTAAAGGGATCAACATTTACCTCAAAGCAATCGGGAGTCCACTTGTGGCAAAGCACGTATCCTCGTTAGGACCCTCTTTGCAAAGGGTTTCATAAGCATCCTCGTCCATGGCCCTTTGGATGGGGAGCTCGGCCCAACCTCACCAAGGGTCCCTCCCTCGCCAACAGGGGGAGTCCCTTAAGACGAGGAATGCCAAGGGACATACTTTTGGCCAGCTCGTCGGCCTCTTCCACGCCTTGACCGACCGAACGGTCAAGGAGGGGGAGCATCAACCTCGGGGCCGCACCGACGCTTGCCCGTTTGCGCCTGGCTCCTCGGCGCCGGCACTGGAGTTCTTTGGAGCCCGACCTCCTTTGGACGAGGTTAGCTTCCTCGGTTGTTTCTTCCTCGGCATCAACATGGAGGCTATGCCCCTCTCAGCTGATGGGTTGGTTTGGTTATCGCCAGCCGGTTCCTCGGCATTCACTTCCCGTGCAACTTAAGGGGAAGGGGTTGGTCAGTCTGCACGTTAAGGATGAGGTTACGGGCATTAGCATCCTCCTTCCTTTCTGTCAAGGCGGCTCTCTTGCTCAACCTCCTCTTCCTCCTCACAAGCTCTTGGGGACTAAGTCTCTCCATGGCTAAAGCTTCTTCTTCCTCATTTCAGCATTAAATCTGCAGGACGAGGAAAGAGTTAAATACGGGCAGGGGAAACAAGCATTTGAAAGATACCAAGTAAAAAGAAAGAAATATTTACATCCAACTATGTCTACATCATCCGCACACGTCTGCCGGGACGTTCGGTGTTGCACCTAATGCAATCCTCGTGGAATACTAAGCCTGACGATGGACAAGTCCTATTGAAGCGTCTCCCTCTTTACGGCAACAAGGGAGATACCCCATCCTTTTTCCCCCATTAAACCCGCCTGAATGTAGTAATGGTCCGAGGACTCAATCACTGACCAATCAAGAACTCCCACCTCGGCAAATTCTTCCAAGCGTTTGATCAAGTCCTTGGTCCATTCATATTGCTGTACGGGGAATGAAGCGGTGGGACCTTTGCAAGGAGACTGGAACTCCCATCCTTGGCGGCTCTCCACTCTAATGACGTGGTTATCCCAACCAAGAACTTTGCTAGACATCGGGAGGAGCAATTTTGGTTTCTTGGAAGCACTCTTGATGACGAGGAGCCGCCTCTCCTTGACAAATTGGACATGGTAAAAATGCCTAAAGCTCCCATGGTCGGCTCATATCCTAAGCTTCTCTAAGATAGGATGATGAAGCCGACAAGGACCCGGTACCATTGGCTCCAAGCATGGCCGGCACCGCCCTCACGTCGTCCGAATTCGCAGATGAAAGGATCCAAAGTGGAAGACGAAGTCCTTGTTGGAATTGTTTGAAGTAGAAGTGGACGAAATCTTGGTTGTAATAGAAGTCATTCTCTTCCTTCTGCCTTGACTCCATGTGGCCCATATAAGTTAGCCTCGTACTCGGCTTTGTCTACCCCGTACTTGGAGTATAGCTTTTCCAAAGCATGGGATCCCCGGCTCTAGGGGTCCTCTCTTGCCTTTGTCCTAACCCTTGGCCTCCTCGTCCTCGGCCTCCTCTTCTTCGGCCCAAACGCACATCGCCTTGTGCTTCCTCCACGAAAGCATCAACTATCCGAGTAGACGAGGAGGGTTCTCCTCTTCCCGTCATATCTGCATAAAGACGAGGAGACAAAATTAGTGACCTCGTCCATGACTGATTTAGGACGGGGAAGGGAGATTCCCCTCCTCGTTCATTTAATAAGGCCGAGGAGGGAGCCGTACCTCTCAGGCGCTCACGCATTTCGCGATCAGAGGCCGGGTAGAACAGATCGATGTGCTCCATCATCTCAGCCCTATCCTCAAAAACTATAATGTTGGGAGAACCAGACTCAATCCTATCTATTCTGGTGGAGTCGTGGTATTGGAGGAATAGACGAGTTCGACCATAACCTCTTAACCGCTTGCTTACATCATCCGTAGAGCGAGCATCAACCATGGACCTCTCTCTCTACGATAGACCCTCAAATTTCCAGTATGATATCCATAACGGAATCGGGGAGAATGGTCCCAAGATCGAGCCATTTCTAAGGGGAATCAAAAACGAAGGGGGAGTTCATTCAATATTCCAGAAATTTCATATAAAATGCAAAGAGAACTAAAGAACTGAAGTTTTTAAAATTTTTTATCAAGAAAAGCTTCAACCTTCAACAATGGCGATCCATTTTCTTGGCACTTTCAAAATCCATCCTAAAAACCCTAGAAATCGCAAAATGATGGACGGATTACGCGAAAGGGAATGATTTCATACCTGATTGAGAAGAAGTGGTCGGAATCACGACTGCAACAAGCTCGCCGGAGAAAGAAAGCTTCGCCGGAAACTGGGTAAGAAGAAGATCGGAGAATCGTTGTTAAACCTTGCGTTCGTTCGTCAAAAGGCTCTCAAAAACTTGGAAGTGTGTAAAGGTTTAAATTGAAGGGGTTTTAGTTTTTATACCCTCCAATCCGGTCAACCCGTGGGTAAAGCAAAGATCCAGGTCCTGAGTCCCAAGAATTAAATGCGAAATGATGGGTTCAAGGCGTGACAAGACCGGGGGCCCTGTAATGGCAACCGTCGCTATATGAAGCGACGCCGAGGACACGTGTCAAACTGTTCGTATTCCATGTGCCGATCTTGAGAGCTAACTTTCTACTCGCCCTAAGCCAAGCTAGAAAGTTGGGGGCCACCGAACGGTATAAACCGAGCTACGAACATGGGCTTGCCCGAACCTCGGGCCCAACTATATTGGAGGCCATGGATATTATATATATTCATCAAGTATTATGGCCGAGCATTCTCTTCCTCGTAGGCCGAGGAACATTTACCTTGGCCTTATGTCGCCATTCTTGGGCCGGTCTTGTCTCAATTACCGAGGAGAGAAAAGTCCTTTGCTCGGCTTTGTCACCAATTACCGAGGAAACAAAAGTATTCTCCCGGCACATTTTCATGTTGGCCATTCATCAAGTGACGAGGAAGCAGATCGTTCTCCTCGGCTTATTTGCCAAAGGACGAGGAAAAACAATTGCCTTCCTCGGCGTTCTGGCTAGCGCATACAATCCTTATTCAACAAGGATTATGCAGTTGTAACCCAATCAGGATTATAGTTATCAACATCAATTCAAGTCAAACAATGACTCCTCAACAAGATATAATTCTATTAGAATTATATCTTATCTCTTTACAAGTTTATTCCAACATGGATTCTTTCAATCCAATCCTATAAATACAAGCCCCATGGCTCATTATTTGGTACGTTACTTTTTACATTGGAGAAACTCTGTCAATTTGATTTCTCTAATATCAACCGTGAACTTACTCTCACGCCGGAGGGCCTTTAGCCGGATCCGCCCCGGCTTAGTTTACGTGTTTTCTCTTATTTTCAGGCCTTGCAATCGCCGGAGCATTCGACGCTTGGATTTGGGCTGATTTGACGATTTTGGCATCATCAATTTTTTTAAAAGCTAGTTTTATTTTATTTTATTAATGATAGATAAATTGCCCTTAGACTACATGAAATGTCCTATAAATAGGCTAATACTCCCTCCGTCCCTCTACAAATCGCATATTTTTCTTTTTGGGCGTCCCATTATAAATCGCACACTCCCAAAAAGAAAATTTTATATTAATAAAATATTCACCCTACTCCACTCATTCTCTCTCCTATTTTACTTTTACGCTCACAACATTTTATTAAAATATCATATTCCTTAATTCCCGCGCAAACAGTGTTAGTGCGAATATTAACGAGACGGAGGGAGTACATGTTATTAACATAATTCAAACTCGCTACCTCCATTATAAAACATTATAAAAGCTAATATCGGATACCGTCAAAACTAAAGTTTTTTGTTCATTCATTAAAAAAATAATAAGTAAAAAAGCTACCCTATAAATTAGGGGTGTAAATGGTTCAATTTGGGAAAATTTACGGACCAACCCAATAGTCATCGGTTTGGGAAAATTCCAAACCGAACCAAACCGCTATGATTCGGTTCAGTTTGGTTCAAACCGTGATTCAATTATTTGGTTCAAACCGCGATTCAGACCGTGGTTCAGACTATGATTTATATTACGGTTCAAACCACGATTCAGTACGTAACTCTGAAAGTTTCGTGTAGCTAGGAAGCTTCAAACAACTCAACAGAACACGGATGTGAGTACAAATGTGTCTCACAACTGTCCACACATCCACAAATAATGCAGTGAAATAAATAAATAACACAAGGATTATATACGCTCATTGATCTTAAGATCAGCAAACTAGGCTTACGCCCAAAAACTTTTCACTATTAAAACTTTTGTTGCTTACAAAAGTACGAATAAGTGAAAAACTAAAAGACGAAAATACTAAATGAGTTCTAATCACCTTCTACGACAAGAACAGTATCCCTTTCCCAAGTAGATAATATTCTAGTCAGAAGTAAAACAAAGAACTCTATTAAAACCTAGATGTGAGTTTGGATGTATGTCACAACCTTCACTCACAACCTAAACACTCAATATGAAAACGTGAAGAACTGAAGTATTTGTCTCTCAAATAAATCTCTAAAAGCTGTGTCTTCTCTTGTGCTGATTCCTTGTATATATAGGCACCTTGAAGAAGATCTTCACGAATCCAATGCTTTCCGTATGTGAGTTTTCCTATTCATACAAGGAAACATAAAGCACACTCACATGGAAAAAGATTGTTAGTAGGTTAGTCCTAATATAAAACTATGTACATAAATAAAAGATATTTACACTATTTACAAAGTCCTTTTTAAAGTAGGATACTTATGAAACTTTCCATGAAAGTCCCAAAATCAACTTACCAAATATGTTGCTTTGATTCGAAATAGGAAACATCCTTTTCATAATAGGACAATATAAATTTTTCCATGAAAGTCTCAAAATCAACTTACCTTTTTTATATTGATTCAAAATTAAGGAAACACTTTGTTCCCTAAAAGCACACGCTTTCAATCTCCCCCTATTTTGGACTTTCTGGTCAAAACCAAAGATTTATGATGATCACATTATGACCAATATTTTCAGACATGAAAACTCCCCATGAATGGATGTGTGTGCAGATGTGTCAACACTTCCACACAAAACTGCATATAAACAAGTTAGTACTAAAAATTGCAGTTCAACAAATGTAAACTAAAGCAGCCATTCAGCAAATGTATTTAGGGATTACAGATCAAGACTAAAACTAACAAATAACTAAAACAAATATTAAAAGCAAACCTGTTGATGTTTCATTCACAAATAAGAACAAACAGTAAAACTCCCCTTGAGTTGAAGCATCCCATCTGAAACATCAGCAGTAGCAGCAAAGACAACATCAGTATCATTCTCATTCATCATTTTCTTCTTCTTCTCCCCCTTTTGACTAGAAAGTGTAGTCTCCCATTACTGGAGATCCACCTTCAAATTCTTGGCATGTGTCTGAGAGGTAATCAGTTGAGCATTGAGAGCAGCAGCTGCAACAATTTCTGCATCAAAGGCTTCCACGATTGCATCAAAAGAATCTGCAAATGTGTGACAAGATGTGGCCACATCTTGACTCACATCCACAGCTTCAGCTCCAATGATTCTGCAGATCGATTAGACATACAAAGAGAGAGAAATATATGATGTGTGTGTGTGAGATAAAAATTGGGGCAGAGGGGAAAGAAGCACAATGAAGAATTAAAGGGATGTGACAGATGAGGCACACAAATAAACATACAACTCCCCCTTTCCAACTGAATTAAGAATTTTTTTTCTAAAAAGGTCTCACACAGCCAAAATTTCACAAAGATCCTCCAATAGCTATAACCCTTTGATATTACCACACGCCAAATCAAGAAAAAATAGGGATTAGAATAAATCAAAATTTTGCCAACGTTTTATGGTAACAAAAAATCACTTCAGCCATATCTTTTTCAACAGAATCCCTTTAAATTGTCCTTCATTTTTAAATAAGGATTGATACAAACCTTTTTCTTTCATGGGAGATATTGGAAATCAAAGACATGTTAAATCAAAGAATAAATTAAGAATGAAAATAAATTAACTAACATATTTACAAAGCACCCTATATGACCTAAAATGTAGTATGACTAGCATGATGCAACACACAGGTGAAAGAAAAAATCTCAGCTCACAGATGTGGCATCCACCCAATTTTTTATTGTGGATTTTTGCATTGTGAGTAGCTTTCACTTTTCTTGAATCCGAAAGATAGCCCTTTTTCCCAATGATCTTGTCAAGTTTGATTTCAAGATTTCTTATGAGAATCACTTGATCACAATGGTATGGCTTCATACTAAGGGTGAAGCAGCTGTTTCTCACTATTTTTTTAAAGCACCCACTGTGAGATATCTAGTAAGATTATATCAAGTCATCAAAAGATAACAAGAACAGGAAGTGCTCACAATTAAGTGACCAGAACAATGTCAAAGATGAAAACTCACAAGTGACCACACTGAGATATTTCGTGCTAATGCATAATTTTTTTTTTAATCTAATATACAAATATGTTAGAGGATGTGAGACCCATTTGTGCTCACAACCTTAGATATCACACAAGTCAAGAGACTTCCTCAAGGAGGAAAATATCTCCAAATCTAATGCCTTTGTAAAAATATCAGCCAATTGATTTTCAGTCCCAACAAATTCCAGACACACAGTTTTTTGTTCTACAAGATCCCTAATGAAATGATGTTTAATATCAACGTGTTTTGTTCTAGAATGTTGGACAGGATTTTTAGATATGTTCAAGGCACTTTTGTTATCAAAAAAAGCAGTCAAAATTTTGCTATTCAATCCATAGTCTTTCAGTATTTGATTCATCCACAGTAACATAGTGCAAAAACTTCCAAGGGCAACATATTTAGCCTCAACTATGAACAGGGAAAGATAACTTTTTCTCCTTCTATACCAGGAATCAAGGATGTTACCAAGGTAGGAACATCGAGCACAGATGTTTTTATCATAAAAAATGTCTGCCCAATCTAAGTCATTGTACCCCAATATGTTAGACACAATGCAGTAACAACATACCTTGGAGTATAAGGATGTATGACTCCATAAAGCATCCAAATAACTGTGATTTACCTTCTCATTCCTTCTGGGTTGTCTTTGATTATGAATTTCACCAACCACTTGAGAAGTGGGGTGATCTTTCTGAATTATGGACAAACTGTCATCTGATCTATCAACAGACCCAACATGGTCTTTTTCAGAAATAGATTCTCCCTCTGAATTTGAAGAACTGGCTTCAGACTCAGTTCTTTGTGTGGATGTGTGTTCAGATGTGGGAACAGTTGTGTTCACATCTGCAGATACATCCTTCTGCACATCTGGACACACATCTGCCTGTTTTTTCTTTGTAGTGCTTTCCGTATCTCCAGCACCTATATCAGCAGATTTCTACTCCAGTTGATAACCTGAAACATTATCTTTGGCAGATTTGAGTTTAAGATCAAGAGTATCATCAAATACAATATCAGAAAAACTTAAACAAGACAAATTATCACAAAGCTTGTAACAATTGTCAGATGATCTTAGACCAGTGAGGGCACATGTGTTAGACTCATCAAACACCTCACATGTCTTCTTATCAAACTTCACATATAAGTCATCATCACATAACTGACTTATACTAATGTGATTAGTCCTAAGACCTTCCACATGATACACATTATGAAGTTTTGGGAATCCCTTCACATCTAGGGTACCTTTCCCAATGATTTTGCCTTGAGCACCACCACCAAAACTCACCTTTCCCCCACAGATTGATTCATAGTCTATTAGAACAGCTTGGTTCCCAGTCATGTGCCTAGAGCACCCACTATCAAAATACCAAGAACCAGAGACACTACTCTTGAGGAAAGAGTAAACAATATTGCAGGTAGCACTTGGTTTGGCAACCCACTGTTTTTCAGCTTTCTTTTTGTGGTGCAGAAGTCTCAGTTTACCTGGATGTAAGTCCGGATGTGTATACATCTTTTCATACATCTGAGACTGATGAAAACCAGATTTCTTATCAACCTTTAATTTGTAACATAAGGGTCTAATGTGCCCAGGAGCAAAGCAATAATGACAGAAGTAGTGACTTTTCCTTGGCCTTTTCTCACTCAACAAGGTTTTTTCTCTCAAAATTGATTTTTCCACACTTTTTGAAGTAGACGTCTCACATCCCTCCTTTACAATTTTTGTTTTCTCAAAACCAATGCCAGTTTTTCCTCTTTTTCCAAGAGCAGTAGCTTCATCAAGTTTTATTTTCCCAGTATTTAACTTGGTTATTGTACTTTCAGCTTTTTCAAAATCAGTTTTGAATTTTTCGAATTCAATTTCTCTCTTGGTTACCAGAACTTCAAGTTTGGCAATGATATCTTTTTGAACATCAATTTCTTTTGAAATTTTGATTTTCTCATCTTCATAAACAACTAATTCATCAGAAAGAGATTTATTTACCTTAGCAAGTACCTCAATTTCTTTTGAAAGTTTGGTTTTCTCATCTCCACAAACAACTAATTTATCAGAAAGAGATTTATTTACCTTAGCAAGTACCTCAATTTTTTTCATCCCCTTTATCCAATCAGTATGCACCTTTTTGTAGGTTGCAAAAAGTTCCTCATAGGGAATGTCCCTATCCTCATTATCAGAATCTCCTTTTACAGTGAAGCAATTGAAAGTCAGATCAGATGTGTCAACGGATGTGTTCACATCTGGGACTACATCCAAATATTCCTCAGGAGATCCTTCTTCAATTCCTGCAGAATAGGCATTAAATATAGAATGACAGTTTATCACAGGCATGTTAGCCACTTCTTCCTCATCCTCACTATCACTCAGAGAAGTAGTGTAACTCATTCTCCTTTTCTTAAGTGTGTTAGCACACTCATTAGCAAAGTGATCAAAGCCACGACATGCTCTACATTGCACAGACTCAGAGGATTTCTTGTTATCAAAACTTTTTTTCTTGGACCTCTCATCAGAATTATCATCTTGTTTCTCTAAATCCTGAGAGGTTTTTCTAGGAAACTTGTTTCTCCTTTTGTTATTCAAAATAGAATTGAACTTCTTGGTTATTACAACCACATCATCTTTCTCAAGATTAGACTCATTAATTTCAGAGGAAAGGTCAGCTAATTCCTTTGGAATAGCTGCAGAACTCTTAAGGGCAATACTTATTGTCTTGTTCTTTTGTTGAGCTTCAAGATTGAGCTAAAAAACATTTAAATACTAACAATTTTGTCTAATTCTACTGTGTTGGTGTCATTAGTCTCTTCTATAACAGCCACCTTAATGTTAAACCTTTCGGGCAAAGTCCTTAAGATTTTGCTGACTAATCTCGCATTCGAAATTGACTCTCCTAGGCTAGTGCATTCATTGGAGATTTCATGAATCTTAGCAGCATAGGAAACGATATCTTCAGTCTCCTCCATTATAAGGATTTTAAACCTATCCATTAAAATCCTAAGCCTAGTAGCCTTTACACTTGGAATTTCTTCACATTGCATTTATAAGATATCACAAGCATCCTTTGCAATGCTTTCATTAGTGATGAGTTTATACATATTCCCAGAAACATGGCTGGAAATAGCACCCATTGCTTTTGAATTATAATTGGCAGCAAGTATTTCATCAAGAGTCAACCTTTCTTCAGGCTTTCTCTCAAAAACAGACTCACCAACATCAGAAGTAGGCTTCTTCTCCACAGTAGGAGGTTGCCATGCAACAAGGATACACATCCAAGCCCTTTCATCAATACCTTTGATGTAATTACACATCTTAGACTTTCAAAGAGAATAATTAGTGTCATTCAAGACAGGAGGCCTGTTTTGATGATTTTAACATTCCATAATGACTACACTTTCTGGATCAACACTCAGTAATATATCGAGAGTTGGCTCTGATACCAAATGAAAGTTTTGTGTAGCTAGGAAGCTTCAAACAACTCAACAGAACACGGATGTGAGTACAGATGTGTCTCACAACTGTCCACACATCCACAAATAATGCAGCGAAATAAATAAATAACACAAGGATTATATACGCTCACTGATCTTGAGATCAGCAAACTAGGCTTACGCCTAAAAACTTTTCACTATTAAAACTTTTGTTGCTTACAAAAATACGAATAAGTGAAAAACTAAAAGACGAAAATACTAAATGAGTTCTAATCACCTTCTACGACAAGAACAGTATCCCTTTTCCAAGTAGATCATATTCTAGTCAGAAGTAAAACAAAGAACTCTATTAAAACCTAGATGTGAGTTCAGATATATGTCACAACCTTCACTCACAACCTAAACACTCAATATGAAAACGTGAAGAACTGAAGTATTTGTCTCTCAAATAAATCTCTAAAAGTTGTGTCTTCTCTTGTGCTGATTCCTTGTATTTATAGGCACCTTGGAGAAGATCTTCACGAATCCAATGCTTTCCTTATGTGAGTTTTCCTATTCATACAAGGAAACATAAAGCACACTCACATGAAAAAAGATTGTTAGTAGGTTAGTCCTAATATAAAACTATGTACATAAATAAAAGATATTTACTCTATTTACAAAGTCCTTTTCAAAGTAGGATACTTATGAAACTTTCCATGAAAGTCTCAAAATCAACTTATCAAATATGTTGCTTTGATTCGAAATAGGAAACATCCTTTTCATAATAGAACAATATAAATATTTCCATGAAAGTCCCAAAATCAACTTACCTTTTTGATATTGATTCGAAATTAAGGAAACACTTTGTTCCCGAAAAAGCACACACTTTCAAAATCATTTTTATATTTATTTAAATTTTTCGTGATCTCGAAAGAAGAGCAGACCATAACTCATTTTTATATTTATTTAAATTTTTCGTGATCTCGAAAGAAAAGCGAAAAATGCGGGTGTTAAAAGGAAAGTCGGAGAAAGAGAGAAAATAGAGGAAGAAAGAGGACGAAGGAAGAAACACTTTACGATCTTCGATTGTGTAGAAAACTTAGTTATTTATGTGTCGCAATGACCATAACTAATGATAAAATTAATATTAAATAAGATAAACAACGGGGGTTAGAATTAGTCTATTTAATATAGTTTTTTTTTATTGTTCTAACAATAAATTTTAATAAATATACGAAACTATTAAATAAGATACAAAACATGGTTATGATTAGTTTATGTAATTTGGTTTGATCGGTGGTTTAGTCTGGAGGTTTGGTTTGGTGGTTCGATCTCAAATCGCGGTTTGATTTGATTTGATTCGGTTCGTTTTGGTTTGGTCTGGGAGAGTCAGATCACAAACCAAATCGAACCATATGATTTACCAATTTGAGACCAAAATAAACCATTTATACTTGAAAAGTGAAAACCAAACAAAACTGAATGGTTTGATTCGGTTCGTCTCAATTTAATTTTAACTCGGAGTCTTAATTTAATTTACGATTTAAAATAACTAAATAGTAAGCTGAAAGATTTACTATAATTGATGGATCAAAAGTCAGCTAATATGAATCATTGTACTACGGACTCGTCACTAGTGGAGAGAAGGTAAAATAAACAAAATTTTCTCTTTATCCCAAAATAAATGAATACATTTGAAATTTAAGGATCATTTTGGAAAAAGGTTATTTTTTAACGAAAAAATCATAGAAATTCTTATTTTTCACTTTCATACTTTTAATTTGCAAAAAATATAATAAACTATAAAAAAAAATAAACATTTAGGGACAAACTTATTGAAGGAGAAGTTTGATAAGCTCATTCATTTTGGGACAAAAAAAATTTCATTTTCAGACATAACGAGTAATTTTTTTTTTAAATATAATCAATAAAAATAAAAATTGAGATTATATTATTTTATTGTTTTTTAAATGGAAGGAACATTTTATGCAACTCCCATAACTCATAAAATTTGGGACTATATATTCGGAATTCATCGCATTGGAATGTAAACATAGGCCGAGAAATTTCAGGATACTTCCTTCCGCCACTATTATAAACAAAAAAATTGCCTTTTTTTTTTTTGCTTTATATATAAGCCAAAAATTTATAAAAAACGCATTTTTTGTTAACTTAACAAAAAACGTGTTTTACCGTCTTCCCTATATACACAGTTAACACACACACAACACATAACAGCTCTCTCTCTTTCTCTCTATATCCGGAATTACTCTCTCTCTCCTCTCTCTCTCTATACGCAGACGCCAACCGCTCCCTCCATTCGCCGGCCCAAGCTTCTCCAACCTAAGCTCTCCCTCACCGGCCAAACCTACAATTAACACCTTCCTCACAACCACCATTAACCGGCGACCTCCAATCACCCGACCTGAACAACCGGCGACCTCACCCTTCTTCTCCGATCCCCAAACCAACCGGTGACCTTCAATTCCCTTCAATCACCAATTGCCGGATCCTAATCGCCTTCTTCCTCAGCAATCGCCGGCGACCACCATTCCTCTGTCAAAATCCAATTAACGATTAGAGAGAGAGAGATTGATTTGCGTTCAACACGCCTACAATTACAATTGCAATTGCCGTCTTTCTCATTTGCGTTTAGAGAGAGAGAGATTGATTTGCGTTTAGTGAGAGAGAGTTTTGATTGCCGTGTTATTTATGTGCCAGTGTTAGGGATTTTATGTGCCAGTTTTAGTGTAAATTAATGCCAGTTTATAAGTATTTGAGTACCAGTTTGAGAATTTGATGCATTGATGGACTGGGTAATTAGATGCCAGTGTATGTGTTTTGGAGTGCCAGTCCATGTATTTTGGAGTGCCAGTTAGTGTATAATAGAGTACCGGTAAGTGTGTAGCGAGTGTCAATGTATTTTTTGAATGCCGGTTCTTGTAATTTTGAATGCCGATCCATGTTTTTTTGAATGCCGAGTTCATGTTTTTGAATATCGGCAAAAATAATTATCGGTGTTTTTGAGTGCCGGTATATGCATTTTTGAGTGCCGGTAAATGTGTTTTCAAATGCCAGTCCATGTATTTTTGAATGCCGGTGCTTGTATTTTTGAGAGCCGGCAAAAATATTAGTGTAACAAAGTGCCGGTGTTAGTGTAACGAGTGCCGAGTGTGAAGAGTGCCGGTTCATGTATTTAAAAGTGCCCGTGTAAAAAGTGTCGGTGTCGGTTTAACAAAGTGTCGGTACCGGTTACACCGGCACTTTGTTAAACCTTGACACTTTTTTTACTGGCACTTTGTTACATATGAACTGGCAGTTTGTCACACTGGCAGTTTGTTAAACACGCACTGGCATAAACGGGGGAACCATTAATTACGAAAATGCCACCGTTTATTTTGAACATGGTTGCTAGTAATTACAAAATTACCACCGTTTATTTTGAAAACACGTTTTTCTTTATCTTAAGAAAAAACTAGTTTTTTATAAGACCAACTCTATATATAAGCAAATATTATCACTTTCAATGCAAATCTCATTAATTAAGTGCAACAATATTTATTTCTTTTTTACAAAAAAATACCCCGAGTCTGGAAGATTTTTTTCTTAAATAATTTCATTTTAAAATTATAATTCCCATACTAACTTACATTTGAAACTATTTTTCAAAATTACCATATTTTTAAAACTCGCTACATGCTGTAGCGAGTTCAACGTTTGACCGTTGAAACTCGCTACATCATGTAACGAGTTTAGTTAAATTAGGGTTTAAGTGTTTCACTAATTAAATTAACACTGTTAGTCAAACTCGCTAAGCATGTATTGAGTTCATGCGTACAAAGAACTCGATACATGGTGTAGCGAGTATTCAATAATCACATTTCCTCCTTAGCGACTTACAGTTTGTTTACAGAAAAAAATAATACCTAAGTGTTTCCGCCGCCTAGCAGAAGAAGAGAGAAGAAAGATAAATATTGCCATTGTTATTTTCATCAAATCCAAACTTTTCATCCCCAAAATTTCGTTATTGTAACTTTACATTCAAGTTTTTTACTTAATTGTGTGTTGATTTTGCTTTGATTTGAGTATTTGTTTACTTGAAAATTAGTTTATTCAACTCAATTGTTGGTTTATTTTGAACTCAACTGTTAGTATACTTTGATTTGAGTTGTAATACATGTTGATATTAAACTCAATTAGTGTTGTTATTAAACTCAATTGTAGTTATATTTGAACTCAATTGTTGGTATATTTGAACTCAATTGTCGTACATTTGAAATTTTGGGGTTTTGAACTCAATTTGTGTGCTTTTTTGAACCCAATTTTTAGTATGTTTGTTATTTCATTAAGATGTATTTGCTATTGATGTTTCAAAGTCTATATGTTTATATATGTATTTATTTGATATTGAAATTGGGTTTCTTTTGTTGAAACAGATGAATACCTTCATTGATCATATGCCTATCGATAACTTTGTTTTGACTGCACATGAGGTCCACAGAGCTCGTTTTATTTGGGCCGGACAGCAGTTTGCTAGTCCGCTTTCATTTCGTCGTGGTGCCACATTGCCGAATAGACTAGCGCCGAGGATATTGTCGAGATTAGCCGAGAGTGGCTTTAGTGGGGTTCATTATATATGGAGAATTCAGTACGATTATGGGTTGCTGGAGGCATTAATTGAGAGATGGCGTCCGGATACCCATTCATTCCACCTCCCGATTGGTGAGATGACTATTACCCTAGAGGATAGCGGCATGATTTTCGGGTTGCCGATTGATGGGAATGCTGTTACTAATGTTGACATCCCACCACTTTTAGACTGGCGGTTGGTATGTCACGATCTTTTAGGGGCTGTCCCATCTCCCGGAGATATGAATGGGAGTAGTCTCGAGCTAAGGTGGATTACGAGTCAGTTTCCACATTTCCATGACCTCGCAGATGATACTCCCGAAGACATTGTGGATATGTACACATGGGCATATATCATTCTAGCCTTGGGTTCTACGGTGATGCCTGATCATACGAACAACAAGATTAAGTTGTATTATCTCCCACTGCTTCGAGAGATTTCGAGGGTCTAGATGTACAGTAGGGGTAGTGCTTCGCTGGCTTTTTTATATCAAGAGTTGTGTAGTGCGACTAACCCTCTGACGAGCCAGTGCGGTGAATTTCTCAACATTTTACAGGTATGGTTATCTCATTTTAATTTGCATTATGTTATTGGTTTTAAGTTTGATTTCAAATTATCGGCATTATTTATAGTATTTGATATAGATTTGGGCTTGGGAGCGGTTGCTATTGAAATTATCCGGATCCGAGAGGCTCGCGCCCCGACATCTGGCATCTTTCGCGTTGGCGGCGGTTTCGTCTCGCCGTTTGTTTTCGCATTTGTAGAGTCGCCACGCCGTTTTTATTAAGCCCAAAACATTGAAAAAGAGCATCAGTTTAAAGATAATTTTAAACTGTTTTTTGTGTGATGAGATTTTGAGTTCGGAGGTCAGATGACTCCTCGGGAAGAGAATATTAGAATATTAGAGCTCACCCGAGTCGCCTCGTAAAACGAGTCTTTCGGATACCCCTAATATCCTTTAAATGTTGTGTGTGTGTGTGTGCTTTTAAAAATGCATGCTGTATCGGATGTCTACATTGTATGCTATGTATGGAAATGTATTGAAATAGTAATGGAAGGAAGCCTTACCAATGTTGGTTCGTGTCTGTCTTCCACTGGGAAATAGTGTTTGAGGTCGGAGTAGCGTTCCGGTATGGATCTGGATTGCTTCGGGAGATGCCGGTTGTCTGCGGACAGAGTTTCGGCGTGAGTTGATGTTGCAGGCTGCGTTCGGGCGAGGTTCGGCGTGCGTGGGGATCGTCGGGATCACTCGGGCGAGAGGTTCGGCGTGCGTTGTGGTGGCGGGAGTCACTCGGGCGGAGTTTCGGCGTGGTTTGGGATCGCCGGTTTTACTCGGAAAGAGCGGGACACCGTGGAAAGACCAGACAAGGCCTCGGAGTACCACGAGGGGCCTCAGAGTACCTCGAGAGTGCCTCGGGGCAGCGCGGGAGCATCGCGGGAGCACTCGGGGAGGCTTCGGAGCACCACGAGGGGGCTCGGAATGCCTCGGAAGGATCCGAAAGGGGCCAGGAATGCCTTGGAAGGACTTAGAGGGGAAGCCAGAAGGCCTAGGGAGGAAGAGAGAAGTGGGAGGTGTGTGAAAATGAGGAGGGGGAGCCCTCTATTTATAGTGCCGATTTGGTGCAAAGAGGTCCGTACGGACCTCCACAGTAATCCGAGTTTTTGGTTTTCCTCGATTTGAGGGAATATGTGATGATGGTGAATATTACGTAATTATGGTGTCCCTGAGCAATAAGGTCCGTACGGACCATCTTGCATCTGCAAAGAGGTCGATACGGACCAACTAAGCATGAGGGTAATCATTTTCTCAGAGATTTGAGGGAATATTGTGGACTTTAAGGGGATTCGGTAATTATGATAACAAAGAGGTCCGTACGGACCATTATTGCTTTTCAATTTCTGAAAATTCCCGAAAGGTCCTTTTGTCCCTTTTTTATCCCGGAAGGCTCCTCCCTTGGTTTGGTGGGGGGTTTAGAGAGGGTTTTGAGTGAGAGGGGTCGTCAAGGCTGCGTTGATGAGTGCGGTGCTTCCGTGCGTTTGAAAGGGTGTGATCCAGTTGGGGTACTTACGAAGCCCCTCGACGACGTCACTTATGAAAGAAGTGGGGTCGCCAGATAAGATAAGGGTCCTAATGCGGATCGCGTCTTTGGGAGATAATGTGGCCGGGAGGTCGGTGTGAGGACGTGGTGGTGTCCTATTGTGTGACCGTTTAGGTCGGTAAGGTGGACCCTGTGATAGGATTCCTACGTATCCCTGGCGGGAATCAAGCACAGTCGTAGTTCGGGTGTGGGGTGAGTGTTTTGTGAATGCGGGCGTGGTGGTGCCACGAAGTGTCGTGTGACCTCCGAGGTCGGTGGTAAGGACGTGGTGGTGTCTGGGTGACCGCCGAGTCAATTGTGAGGACGTGGTGGCGTCTGGGATGGAAATTTTACGATTTTCCTAATCGGGTGGTTTAAGGCCTTAGGGCCGGAGATAGTGATTTGGGAGATTTATACGGTCTTCGGACCGAGTGGTTTAAAGCCTTCGAGTGGGGATAGCGTGAGGACTTGAATCGTCTTCGAATGTGGTTGCGCCACGCGTGAGGACTTTGAATCGTCTTCGGCGGCGGTTTTGGTGCCACGCGGGAGGACTTTGAATCGTCTTGCGGCGGTTGATGTTATGCGCGAGGACTTTGAATCGTCTTCTAGCCGCGATTGATGTTATGCGCGAGAACTTTGAATCGTCTTCTAGCCGCAATTGATGTTATGCGCGAGGACTTTGAATCGTCTTCTAGCCGCGGTTGTGGAGGCATGGGCGCCTTATGCTTTGATTGCGAGGCGTAGATGCCTTTGTGTTTTGCATGTTGAGTAGAAAGGTTGGACTTACGATGGCTATAGCCGGTGCTTGCGTTGCCGTTGAAGTGGGCGAGATGACGGCCGTGATTGCTTCACCATTTGGCATTTTGGAGCGCTTCGTGCCTCGGGACTTGTGCTCGGAGGTGTTGGCTCCTTCTTGTGCTTGTTTTGCCGTTGAGTGGGCAAGGATGATGGTCGGTCTTTGAGGATATGCGATCTTGTATGACTTCCCTTTGACTTGTTGGGGGAGGAGCTCGGGCTTACTTTGATGGCCGGTGCTTGCGTTGCCGTTGAAGTAGGCTAGGTTCGGGCTTACTGGCTGCCGGTGCTTGAATTCTTTGGGGATGCATGACCTGTAGGGGCCCTTTTACATTGGGAAGATGACTTCGGACCTCTTTTGAGGGCCGATGGATTTGAGAGTCGTTGAGCGTTTGGAGCGTCTTGTGCCTTGATATTCGTCTTTGGGAGGTGTTGGCTCCTTCTTGAATTGCCGTCGAGCGTTTTGGAGACGTCTCGTGCCTTGATATTAAATGCTTGGGAGGTGTTGGCTCCTTCTTGAGTCGTCGTTGAGAGGGCGAGGACCGGTCTTGTATTGACGGCCGGTGGTTGAATTGCCGTTGGAGTGGGCGAGGACCGGTCTTACATTGACGGCCGGTGGTTGAATTGCCGTTGGAGTGGGCGAGGCTCGGGCTTACGCTGACTGCCGGGGATTGAATTGCCGTTGAAGTGGCGAGGCTCGGGCTTACGGCGGCTGCCGGTGGTTGAATTGCCGTTGAAGTGGGCGAGGACCGGTCTTATGTTGACGGCCGGTGGTTGAATTGCCGTTGAAGTGGGCGAGGACCGGTCTTACGCTGACGGCCGGTGGTTGAATTGCCGTTGGAGTGGGCGAGGACCGGTCTTACACTGACGGCCGGTGGTTGAATTGCCGTTGGAGTGGGCGAGGACCGGTCTTACACTGACGGCCGGTGGTTGAATTGCCGTTGGAGTGGCGAGGCCGGAGTCTTCTGGCGACGGCAGGGGATTGAATTGCCGTTGAAGTGGCGAGGCTCGAGCTTACGGCGGCCCGGTGGTTGAATTGCCGTTGAAGTGGGCGAGGCCGGTCTTACGACGGCCGGTGGTTGAATTGCCGTTGGAGTGGGCGAGGACCGGTCTTACACTGACGGCCGGGGATTGAATTGCCGTTGAAGTGGGCGAGGCTCGAGCTTACGTTGCCGTGGTTGAATTGCCGTTGAAGTGGGCGAGCCGGTCTTACGTTGACGGCCGGTGGTTGAATTGCCGTTGAAGTGGCGAGACCGGTCTTACGGCGGCCGGTGGTTGAATTGCCGTTGGAGTGGGCGAGGACCGGTCTTACAGCGGCCGGTGGTTGAATTGCCGTTGGAGTGGGCGAGGCCGGTCTTGACGGCCGGTGGTTGAATTGCCATTGGAGTGGGCGAGACCGGTCTTACGGCGGCCGGTGGTTGAATTGCCGTTGGAGTGGCGAGGACCGGTCTTACAGGCCGGGTATTATTGAATTGAAGGGTTAGGGACCATTACGCACTTGAATTTCTTTGGAAAAGGCCTTAGGACGGCGGGGGCAAAGATTATAAGGGCGGGGAAAGTAATTTGGCCACCCCTTGCAAAGAGGTCCGTGCGGACCAACTGGCTGCAAAGAGGTCGTACGGACCAAGTTGGTTTTACGGTTCCCGAGGTTTTGACCGGGTTAAATCTTTGGAGCCTTTCCCCATTTCTTCTTCTTCCGTGCGTGAACCGAGAGAGAGAGAAAGAGAAAATCCTCCATTGTTAACCAAAATCCTCCATTTTTTGCTTGAATTGCTTGCCATGGCGGAAGGATCTCGAAGGAATCGTCGTCAAGCGCGGTCAAGAGGTGGTCGAGCAACGGATGGAGCTCCCAAAGAAATTGGATCTCGTTTGTTCCCTCTTCGAAGAACCGGATGTCTTGTATCCAAATCCGGAGGTGCACAATCGTCGTTCTAGGAACGTCGGGAGGTAAGAAATCCGTTAGTTTTGATTCCCTGCTCGAATTTTTGAATGCTAGAACTAGATTTTAGTTTTTCGCATTTTTGAAATTTTTGTTATTATTATTTTTTTTTATTTTTTTTATGTCTTTTGTGAAATTCTTGATGAATTGTTGAAAATGGACATGTAAAAATTGTGAGTATGTGTATTTTGTGCAGAAATGTGTAGATTAGCTTTTATTTGTGAAAATAAAGTGCCTCTCTAATGAAATGCATGCTTTGGTGTTTTGTACCGTATGCTATTTATGTATGTACATTATGAGAAAAGTTTGTCGTGTAGTGACAAATTTTGTGAAAAAATGTGACATGTGCCGTGTTTTGTGACGGGTTTTGTCTGAAAGTGTGTGCCGTGTAGGGACGGATTTTTTTTTTTTGAAAATGTGTTATGCAGTGTGTGCCGTGTTTTTGGGCGACGGACTTTGTGGGGAAAATATGTGCAATATGTGCCGTGTTTTTGTGACGGGTTATATGTGCCTTTGCCGTGTTGGGACGGACTTTTTTGAAAATGTGTCGTGTAGGGCTTAATCCCTCTTTTGAGAAAATGTGTACAATGTGTGCCGTGTTTTTGTGACGGACTGCATGGGAAAAATTATATGTATGTGAAAATTATGTGCAATGTGTGCCGTGTTTTGTGACGGGTTATTTTTCATGGCTTTCCGTGTTGGGACGGACTTTTGTGCCTTTTGTTTTATATTAAATCTTTGTGATTGACGTACCTTTCTTTGTGTTTACTGCGGGAGGCGGGAGTTTATGGCGGGAAGGCCAAGAGGATGAAGACTCGGGGATCGCTCGAGGCATTTGTTGGTAATGGCGGCGGATGCTGATATTTCCGTGGATGGTAGGCCGAGTCCCGGGAGGCTGGTCTACGCTTACGGCTGGGTGTGTTCGTAGAGAACTTTGGCGGAGTTTGATACGAGGAAGAACAAGAGCGTCTTCCTTGGCCTTTCCAGTATTGGTGGGATACCACCCACACCTTCCATCGAGTTAGGGAGAGGTGACGGTGGCGCCGGCCAGACTTTCTTTGCGATGCTGGGCTTTCCTTGAAGGAGGGCCGGTGCGGTGGAGAGATATGATCTCCGTCTTTGTATTGACCAGAGGCTGCTTGGGCTTTGAGCCTCGTCCTCGCGAGGGCACAGGGATCTTTGTATAGCGATGTGGAGGCGAGGATCACGGCCGGCGTGGGGCCTATGTCAGGAGTGCAGGCGGTGTCGGCGGAGCGGTGGCGCGCTCCTTTTGTGGTATGCACTTTCCGAGACCTTGTTCTCGAACCATGCGGCTAACGGCTCCCTTTGCTGTTGGAGAGCTTGATTGATCTGGATAGAGTTTGTGACATCGCTTGGGGCGAGCGAGGCTTGGCTGAGCTCTACTTTTCCTTGGACCGGTTTAAGCTGGGTGTGGCGATTCATTGGCACATTTTGACTTCGCTTTGGAGGTATGAGTTCATTCTTTGTTTTGATTTAGCAACTTGTCGTTTCTCCGTTTTCTTTTGTGAGCCCTTTACATTTTTGTCACGAGTGTGGTTACGAGATTTTCAGTGCTTCCCGTGGGATAGAGATCAGGGCATTCTTTGCGTATCTTGCTATCTTTGAAATTTGAGCTCGTACGGCGAGGAAGAGGAGGACTGCCGGGGGGAAGCTCACCATCGCCTACGGGGATGTGCGGAGCGTACGGAGAGGGTAGCCGGAGGGTTTGTTTTGTTCCCGTGGGCTCGGTATGAGGAGTGATGAGTTCGAGGGGGCTCAGGAGTGACGGCGACGGAAGATCTTTGAGGGCGACTGCGACGTCGTATGCACGGGGAGCGGGTCTTACAGCGGCATGGCCCTGGTGTGCTTCCTGTGGCTCCGAGGGACCCTCCCTTTGGGATGCTTGATTCCCGGGACATGGATGTGCTTGATTTTGAGAGGTACCTTGGCGGTGTGGGCGCCGAGGAGTTCATTTTGTATGGAGAGGAGTTGTGAGCACCCCAACCCGGGACCTAACACGTGTCCCGAGCTAAGGGAGCTCAAACTAAGAAAATCCATCTAAAATTTTTTTAAACATTTATTTGCCTTTAAAGGAAAACCACTTTTCAAACTTCCAAATAAAAATCAATTGATAATATCCCTGCTTAAAGGAAATCCAACTACAACTTTAATAAACCGAAATCTAACCAATTACATTGGAAACCTTAATTAACCTTGTTTAACAAAAGAGTTTTCCATACAAATTACAAAAGAAGAATACTTAATAAATACTCCTAACAACCGACTCCTACACTTAACTTGTCAAGCCCCAAAAGCAAAAGTCCACAATGAAATCCCCGGCCTCACGGGTTCGGGTCACCTGTCTCGGAATCTAAAACAGTAAAGGGAGAGGGGTGAGAATAAATCTCAATGAGCTATTATGATATGCAGCAAGATGCCAAACAAAGTGCAACACATAGCATGGTAGCACATAACACATTATGAAAGCGGTAAACACCTTTCGTTACCTCATTTTACCTTTCCCGTCTCGAACAATAGAGTCGTACAACGTGGGAGTAAAACTCCACTCTTTGGTGAATTGCCTCCGGCACATTCACCTCTTATAGGACTCGTACCCCGAGAGATCCATATAAGAAAGGATACCTATATTAGAGTATCCAACAATAATATCGTCCCTCCTTACAACGATCGCAGCAGTGCAGTAAAGCCTTTTGGGTCAATCTGATCGTTAGCACAGCCCGCTCCGTGGCCACGAGTGGGGAAGGGTCACCGGTATGACGAACCTTCAATCACTTATTGAACAAATCAATAATTGATTGAAATCCATCATACCCAGAACATAAACACGCTCGAAAGCACATAATAGATACTTGAGATAATCCACAAAACGGGATAACAATATAACAACATGGTAATGTATACTCATGCTAAACAGAACCATAGTACAACACTTCATGTAATACACAATGCATAACCCATCAATGCATATGAACTCAATTTAAGGTAACAATATAACCACATAATCCCACAGGAATACAATAAAATCAACGAGCCGGATAGTCCTCAAGCGGGATCTGATACTAGCAACAAACCGGATAATCCACAACGGGAAAACGACACAACCATATACCAAATAATCCACAATTGGGATAATCATGCTACAGTGATACATATACATTAACACAATAGTGTGGCCTATGGTTTTAAACATGATTCAAGCTAACTACCCAGGGTATGGGCAAGTAAGGTCACCGAGTATCATAAACCAATCCTACCAAGTCATTACTCAACCTTGAATAAATCTTATTAAAAGTGCAAGACCTACTTCCCAAGTTTGGACCACTTTCCGAACAATATTTAACTACTCCTACAATTCCATTTTGACCAAATAAAACGTCATGGCCAAACCAAAGTATCCTACTCTAACTAAGGTTAAAGAGGATCAATTCGTATCCGGGTTGATTAGGTTCTACTACTTTATATTGGGTGGGAGTCACCATTTCTAAGAGGTCAAACAACTTGCTAAACAATTCTTGTTTAAATTGAAAAAGGTTGGTTCAGGGGCTTGGGCGACCGCCCTAACCACTTGGGCGACCGCCCAAGTGGACTTCCTAGGAATTTGAGGTTTCTGCCATCTTGGGCGACCGCCCTAACCTACTTGGGCGACCGCCCAAGTGTCCTTCCAAGGCAACCATGATTCTGTGGCTATGGGCGACCGCCCTAACCTACTTGGGCGACCGCCCAAGCCTCCACCGGCCAAAATGCAGATTTTTACCCCCTTTAAGCCTAGGTTTCAAATCCTTCTAACTAAGCTTAGTTCAAGAAAACCAAATGATACTTCAATCTTATCAAGTCCCAACAAACATGTAAACTCCAAAACCAATTAACCCTAGATTATTTACCACTACCATTTCTACCCATTTCACAATTTCAAATGAATTCTAACTTTCCAAATCAAATTCCACCCATTCCTTTAAATCTAAATCAACTCCCATAAACCATAACATCTTTATTTTTAAGTCATTAACCCATTTCCCAACTCCAAGAAGACTTCCAAAACATATAACAACAACAACAACAACAACATAGTTCATGAACATTAAAGAAGGGAAAGTCATAATAACTCACTTTAGGGTTTTGAAAAGGGAAGGTTGATCTTTCTAGCTTGATGAATTCTCCTAGATGATTCCACTTCAAAAATGCCCTTAGATTTGAATTTGGAGGAGAAGTAGCTTGGCATTCAAAGCTTGGAGGAAGGGGCTTCCATGGAGCTTCTCTAGGTTTTTCTCTAAGAAGGAAGTGGTGAATGAATGAAGGAGGAGGAAGGGAGTAAGAGGAGGATGATGGAGAGGGGGCCGGATATGGAGGAGAATGGGGAGGCACATGGCAAGCCTAGGAGGGAGTAAGACTTTGGCCCCCCATGGGAAAATTATCTAAGGCTTCCACTTTAAATTTAACTAACCTTTACTCAAATAATTCATCCTACTCAATTAACCTCCTTGCACTATTTATCATATTTCCATTTTTATTATTTCTTCAAGGTTCTTATTTAATGTCTAATAAATTCATAAAAGATTCTAAATTTACTTCCCACCCAAATTATCTTAAATTACGAATTTTAAAGACATAATTGAACACATAAAGATAACATGAATATTAAAAGCATATAATATACTATTTAAAATTAGTGCCTAGGGTTGGGGTCGTTACACTCACTCCCCCTTAAAGAAATTTCGTCCCGAATTTGATTGTCGCTTACCCTAAGGTTCAAAAGGCAAAGGTTACCTTTCACACATTCTAACTTAATATTTTCAATTAGACTTTTCAAGGGCAAGGTTCTACTATACATTCTCACAACCCGAGTACTCTAGAACTTCACTTCCCAATTAGTCTCTTCACTTCTATGATTCTTCCCAAGATTTCTAATTTCATTAATAATACGATTTTACGACGCAACACCCCAAGAATACCATACAACTATTACTACCCGAATTTCCACGACCTCAAGAAAGTACAATTAAATAAAAGTATTACAACTTAAGTTACCAAATATATCACGATATTATATTTAAAACTTCAAATATTCTATAAGTTGATCCAAGTCGGTCTATAAGTCAAATCGTGAATCTTTTCTAGAACTTCAATTGGATTAACAAACTTTGGCGCTAAATTACCTTAGGCCTAACTTTACTAATTCCATCCCAATAAATTGGAGATCGATAATATCTCCCTGAACTACGCCTCATACGATTTTATCTCAAAGCTAGAATGATACACCTTTATTTACGCAAACTCGCTAAGGTTAATTAAACTTCTCAAGTTGAAGGGAAATCTGTCACACAAACATAACCTATTCTTCCAGAATTTGGGTAGTCTTCAAATCTCTTCCTTTCGACTAACTAAATCTTTCAACTCTTAGGATCGGTAACTAACCCCGGAAGGGAGCTTCAAAAGATAAGATTCCACTTAAACCACACAAACAATTGTAACCACTCTCGATAAATGATAAGAAAATTCCGCTTTACCTAAGTTAGCTTCCCCGGAATATACGCTATCACCTTCCCATTTTGTATAACACAACACCACGATCTTAGGTAATACATACTTAAAACTTCACAAGATCCTCACATCCACTAGGTAAGGTAAGGATCGGTTCAAAGCTAACCTATTCTCCATTACTAACCACGTGATTCATCCTTATTACATCCTACACCATTTATACGTCCTTCAGAGTCAACTAAAGTAACGACTCTACAATTCTTAAGAATTCCTTAAATTTCTTAGGTAACACTTGCCAACTTAAAAATCACTGACTTAATCCTCACAAGATCCATGGTAACATCCACGGTTAAGACTATAGAACCCAAAATTTTGAAAACTTCTCGAGCCAAATCACACTAGCTAAACTTTGCATACAAGTGCTTCTCACCAAGGATTATTAACCCTATCCTCCAATGATTTTCATGATCCTCTCGGAACTTTAATTAACAAGAGACCCTCAATTCTAATTACCATAAAGCCATCAAAATAAGGCGTAAAAATTCTGCTTATCATACTTAGAATAAACACATACGATACCTTGATGAAAATACAATTACCATCTACTCACTACTAGCACGAAAATTTTCCGAAAAGACTTCTTATGCAAGTCTAACACCAACCAAATACCTTTTA
Organism: Adenophora triphylla var. japonica; assembly: GCA_022495995.1. NCBI lineage: Eukaryota > Viridiplantae > Streptophyta > Magnoliopsida > Asterales > Campanulaceae > Adenophora > Adenophora triphylla. Next base: position 96,145 of record JAFEMH010007001.1, read on the forward strand.
CACTTTTTAACCAACATTCTTCTGGCTTACGCGCATATATAACAAGAATACCATATAAAGGTTTATCTATATCAAATACCAATATAATCAAATTGGGTATAGAAAGGAAGACTCATTTCTTATGATAGTCTACCAATGCATAACAACTACTTTACCCTCCAGGTCAAGTATATCTCCTTTTTACAAATTGGTAATCATACCAAATCAACTGGCAATACATACTCAGTCATGACCACATCACTATCGTGGTAAATCAGGGGAGGTTCGAGGTATCCTCTCATAAGAGCAGAATCCTCTAACAATAAAACAACATCTCAAACAATATATGTCACATATAAGCAAAATGTGATGCCAAGCATAAATGATATGCAACAGGATCCATAAAATATGACCCCTAATTACAGGAGACGGGGAATATACCTTTAGTAACCTCTGAGGAAACTATCTCTCCTAGGTTGAAACATGTACTCGACCATAGACCTTCTCTTTCGGTTCTCCTTCGCTATCTCTTTTGGTACCACCTCTTTGGCGTCCACCCGGTGACCATTTGCTTGAAACTCGTCCACTGAAGAAACTTTGGACAATTCCTCCTAAAGTGTCCCATTTCTCCACACTTAATACACTTACCTTGTTTACTCCAACAATGATCTTCGGTATGCCCAATCTTCTTGCAAAATTTACAATTCATCCCATATTGTTTGGATTTTGGCCTAGATGAAGAAGCTACAACAAACTCTCCTCTCACACTTCCTGAAGTTAAGGTCCTTGGCTGTCCTCTAATGATTTTGGATCCTTGTCCTATACACTTTGGCTTGTTTCCAATCTTACTTCCGGATCTTCCACTATTTTCCTCAATGTCCTTCTCGACCTTATATGCCCTATCTATGGTGTCGATAATCAATGAAACTATCAATTCATAATTTCTTCCTAAACTCACTCCTCAAACTGTTACAAACTTACGAACCCTTTTCACTTCATGCGATACCAAATGAGGGCAACACTTAGCTAATTCCTCAAACCGGACCGAATGCGATTCACCGTCATGTTCCCTTGTTTTAGTCTTAAGAATTCAATCTCCTTCTTATCCCTTGTAACCATGGAAATGAAATAGTCCTCGAAGCTGTTGAGTGAAATTATCCCAAGTGGGGCGTATGATCCCGCTCCCAACTTCCCTTCACAATGTCTGCCACCACTGATCGACTGGACCTTCAAGTTTGAAAACGGCATACCTAACTCTCTCTTTGTTGGGACTTCCTATAACCTCGAAAATCCTATTCATCTCTGCTAACCATTTTTCCGCCTTTAACGGATTCGGATCTCCGTAAAAGCTCGGTGGGTTCATTCTCACAAATTTATCTAATCCATCACTTTGGTATCCCTCAGGTTGATCCGGAACGGATCCTCTAGTCTCCATAGTATGTACAAACATCCTGAACAATTTCATCATCTCGTCATTCTGATTTCCACCTATACCCATATCTCCTTCAATTTCTAGAACCTTCCGCTGATCATCCTTGCTTCCGGCCATTAGAACGAACTCCTGCATTAAACACTTGGCGTCAATTTCCACACATTCCCCCTTAGTTTAGACATCTACCCTTGACCTCTAAACTAAGCTCTGATACCAACTGTGAGCACCCCAACCCGGAACCTAACACGTGTCCCGAGCTAAGGGAGCTCAAACTAAGAAAATCCATCTAAAATTTTTTTTAAACATTTATTTGCCTTTAAAGGAAAACCACTTTTCAAACTTCCAAATAAAAATCAATTGATAATATCCCTTCTTAAAGGAAATCCAACTACAACTTTAATAAACCGAAATCTAACCAATTACATTGGAAACCTTAATTAACCTTGTTTAACAAAAGAGTTTTCCATACAAATTACAAAAGAAGAATACTTAATAAATACTCCTAACAACCGACTCCTACACTTAACTTGTCAAGCCCCAAAAGCAAAAGTCCACAATGAAATCCCCGGCCTCACGGGTTCGGGTCACCTGTCTCGGAATCTAAAACAGTAAAGGGAGAGGGGTGAGAATAAATCTCAATGAGCTATTATGATATGCAGCAAGATGCCAAACAAAGTGCAACACATAGCATGGTAGCACATAACACATTATGAAAGCGGTAAACACCTTTCGTTACCTCATTTTACCTTTCCCGTCTGAACAATAAGTCGTACAACGTGGGAGTAAAACTCCACTCTTTGGTGAATTGCCTCCAGCACATTCACCTCTTATAGGACTCGTACCCCAGAGATCCATATAAGAAAGGATACCTATATTAGAGTATCCAACAATAATATCGTCCCTCCTTACAACGATCGCAGCAGTGCAGCCGTAAAGCCTTTTGGGTCAATACGATCGTTAGCACGGCCCCGCTCCGTGGCCACGAGTGGGGAAGGGTCACCGGTATGACGAACCTTCAATCACTTATTGAACAAATCAATAATTGATTGAAATCCATCATACCCAACCCGAACATAAACACGCTCGAAGCACATAATAGATACTTGAGATAATCCACAAAGCGGGATAACAATATAACAACATGGTAATGTATACTCATGCTAAACGAGAACCATAGTACAACAATTCATGTAATACACAATGCATAACCCATCAATGCATATGAACTCAATTTAAGGTAACAATATAACCACATAATCCACAGGAATACAATAAAATCAACGAGCCGAGATAGTCCTCAACCGGGATACAATACTAGCAACAAACCGAGATAATCCACAACGGGAAAACGACACAACCATATACCAAATAATCCACAATTGGGATAATCATGCTACAGTGATACATATACATTAACACAATAGTGTGGCCTATGGTTTTAAACATGATTCAAGCTAACTACCCAGGGTATGGGCAAGTAAGGTCACCGAGTATCATAAACCAATCCTACGAAGTCATTACTCAACCTTGAATAAATCTTATTAAAAGTGCAAGACCTACTTCCCAAGTTTGGACCACTTTCCGAACAATATTTAACTACTCCTACAATTCCATTTTGACCAAATAAAACGTCATGGCCAAACCAAAGTATCCTACTCTAACTCAGGTTAAAGAGGATCAATTCGTATCCGGGTTGATTAGGTTCTACTACTTTATATTGGGTGGGAGTCACCATTTCTAAGAGGTCAAACAACTTGCTAAACAATTCTTGTTTAAATTGAAAAAGGTTGGTTCAGGGGCTTGGGCGACCGCCACAACCACTTGGGCGACCGCCCAGTGGACTTCCTAGGAATTTGAGGTTTTACGCCATCTTGGGCGACCGCCTAACCTACTTGGGCGACCGCCCAAGTGTCCTTCCAAGGCAACCATGATTACGTGGCTATGGGCGACCGCCTAACCTACTTGGGCGACCGCCCAAGCCTCCCCGACCCCAAAATGCGATTTTTACCCCTTTAAGCCTAGGTTTCAAATCCTTCTAACTAAGCTTAGTTCAAGAAAACCAAATGATACTTCAATCTTATCAAGTCCCAACAAACATGTAAACTCCAAAACCAATTAACCCTAGATTATTTACCACTACCATTTCTACCCATTTCACAATTTCAAATGAATTCTAACTTTCCAAATCAAATTCCACCCATTCCTTTAAATCTAAATCAACTCCCATAAACCATAACATCTTTATTTTTAAGTCATTAACCCATTTCCCAACTCCAAGAAGACTTCCAAAACATATAACAACAACGCAGCTTAACCAACAACATAGTTCATGAACATTAAAGAAGGGAAAGTCATAATAACTCACTTTAGGGTTTTGAAAAGGGAAGGTTGATCTTTCTAGCTTGATGAATTCTCCTAGATGATTCCACTTCAAAAATGCCCTTAGATTTGAATTTGGAGGAGAAGTAGCTTGGCATTCAAAGCTTGGAGGAAGGGGCTTCCATGGAGCTTCTCTAGGTTTTCTCTAAGAAGGAAGTGGTGAATGAATGAAGGAGGAGGAAGGGAGTAAGAGGAGGATGATGGAGAGGGGGCCGGATATGGAGGGAGAATGGGGGAGGCACATGGCAAGCCTAGGAGGGAGTAAGACTTTGGCCCCCATGGGAAAATTATCTAAGGCTTCCACTTTAAATTTAACTAACCTTTACTCAAATAATTCATCCTACTCAATTAACCTCCTTGCACTATTTATCATATTTCCATTTTTATTATTTCTTCAAGGTTCTTATTTAATGTCTAATAAATTCATAAAAGATTCTAAATTTACTTCCCACCCAAATTATCTTAAATTACGAATTTTAAAGACATAATTGAACACATAAAGATAACATGAATATTAAAAGCATATAATATACTATTTAAAATTAGTGCCTAGGGTTGGGGTCGTTACGGGAGTACGGGGCCTTCGTGAGGAGGAAGGCGAGGACGCCGCAGTGCTTGGCGAGGAGAGAGAGGCGGGCCCGCGGGCTCCCCCGAGAGGTTCCGATGCGGGGCCGGATTTCACGTATGTCCGTGGGGACGGGTCGAGGCGGAGGGTGTATGCATGCCCGTTTACGAGCGGGCTCTGCTGCATACGAGTGGATCCCAGATAGATCGGTGAGTGTGCTGACTCTTTTCCATCTTGGCATCTTTTACGTATTTTTTTCTTTTTGTTGTTGAGTATAAGCGTATTCTTTGAGTGTTTCCTTAGGCGCTTGTTGGTGCGAGGTCAGGGAGAGCCTATGATATGCTTGACTCGCCGTTATGTGGCGATGAGGTCGTTTGCGAAGAAGATGGCGTCGAAGATTTCTTGCCGGTCTTCGCGACGCGTGCTGCGTACCGGCCTATGCCTTCGAGGCATTACAGCAGACGTTCCTCCGCCTAGAGCCGAGCCGGAGCCGCGGCGGGAGGGACCTTCGAGGGCGGCATAGCATGGATGCGGGACATCTTCGGGAGCTCGGGCGGCGGCCCTTTTATCGGTTCTTCCCTCCGCGATGCCGCACGGGGTGAGGGATCCTCGAGCCTTCTTTCTTCGATCCTTTCGTCGGATTTGATCATTCGGATTACTTTGAGTGGCAGCCTCCGTGGCGGGGCTCGGTACTACGATGAGGAGGACGTGGCGGGGCGAGTTCACGGGGATGCCCGACTTCTCTGCAGGAGGACCTCGGCGAGGATGATGATGATCTTTGAAGAGTCGGATTAGGGTCCATTTGCTTTCCCTCTTTCCATATCTTCTTTTTTTTTGTTTAGCAACAGACATTTGATGTACCTGTAATAAAACACTCGTATTTGCACGGCAAATAGCATTTTATTTTAAGATGTAATGTCATTTTTGTGATTTCCCGGGATTTGTCCTAGAAATGGTTGCTATTATTATTATATTTTTGTGCATGCCACGTGAGCTGAGAGTGCGTTTGTGGGTAGTGTATGCTCACGGGAATGGCTTTGGCCGAGTGTTTGGGCGATTTGGAGCAAGGTCTGGCGAGGACGGTGGTTGTTATGCTTGTTCTTTGGGGAAATGGGTTGTTTGCAAGGAGGTCCGTACGGACATACCTAGCATGCAAAGAGGTCCGTACGGACCAACCTTGTTTTGGGAAGGAGATAAATGCTTTCCGAGTGTCCGGTTCTTCCCATTTCCCATTTGCAGCCATTTTCGAGCTTTCTTCCCCATTTTCTCTAGGAACCTCCATTTTTGCCATGGATTCTTCGTACGTCCCTAGAATTTTGCCGAGGCTTTCGCAGGAGAGGCAAGCACACTTCCTTGAGCAGTTGAAAACGTGGATGCGGCGCCGTATGAGGCATCAGAGATGGGCTTTCGAGGTAAGGTTTCGTCTTTGCTCGATTTGGTCTTTTAAGGAGTTGGTTCTGATTGGGATTTGTTGCGAGTGCCGCGAAGTTAAGGATGTTAGGAGGCATGTGTCTTGTTTCTCCTATAATGAAATGGTGCCTACTTTTGAGGATTTTCGGGCTTTGATGGGGGGCCAGGAGGTGGAGGCCATCTCGCTTCCTTTGATTGGTGGTCTTCTTTGTGAGCGTGAAGCTTGCGGGCTTTCTTCGTACTTCGTTGGAAGAAGTGCGGGGCATGATCCTTGATTCGGGTCATATCGACATTTACGAGCTGCCGGAGCGGTTCATGGTTGATGATGAGTGACGTCTCTTGGGATGCATTCGCCTTGTGCACGATAGCGACGCTCTTCGTAGTCGAGATCCCTTGGCATTTGTGATGGGGCTTTGCTAGATGTGGTAGGACAACTGCCCAGTGGAGAGGATATTGTCCGTTGGTCTTTGGGGAGACTCTTCATGGTATCGACCGTCACGGCCGTGGGGATCGTTTTATGAGAGGGGGAAGCCCCGCTTTGCTCACCTTGTGGGCTGCGAGAGACTTCGAGGCCATGCCTAGGAGGCTCAGAAGCGTCGTTTAGCCCGTGGTCATTTGCTCGGCGACCTCTTGTGTTGGATATGGATCGATCCGCTTGGGAGAGATGGATGGCACGGCTTGGTACGCATCGGATCATTTGGTGGGTTCCTTACTAGGGGATTGAGACTAGGAGGATCTTGCGGGAGGGGTCCTACGTTGTCGAAATTCCGGGTTTGTCTTGGTCCTCCTTCTATATTCCGTCGTTTGTTTCCGGCGGTTTGGGATGAAGCGAGGAGCCTTTGTTGAGGTGGGATGACCTTGCTCTTTGCGGAGGTAGTTCCTCTTTGTATGGCGGCTTGGGTGCCTTCTTGTATTTTACGAGGGTATGGAAGTATTCCGCTTTCCCTCTTGTGGTGCTCCTTAGACGTCGGGGGAGTGTCGTATTGACGACTCGGTACACGGCTTTGGTATGAGCAACGTGTTGGGCGGTCCCAAGTGGTCTTGGAGAGCGGGCGTGTAGCGATTGCAGGACCCGGTTGCCGTAGTAGCTATTGCCTTAGGAGTTCGAATCACAGTCGACCACTTTGGATGTGACGGGAGACACTTTGTTTGACTACGAGACTAGAGTTGACCAGGCGACGGGGAGAGGTCCTCTTTTGCGGACTCGCGGGGAGGAGATCCGAGCCGAAGCACGGGCGAATGAAGCCACGAGAGCTCTTGGATTGTTTGACTCTACGGGGAGGACCCCGGATCTCGGGGCCCGAGAGACGCGAGTTGGTTCACGTGGAGCGAAAGAAGACTCGCCGGGGACGAGGGAAGAAAGGGAAGAATGGCGAGGGACAAGCGCAGACGGCGCGGAATGACCTCCTAGGTATCCATTCATTGCATTGCAAACACATTATTAGTTAAATGTATTAAAGTTTGTCTTTTAGCATGTTGTGAACTTGAGAGTAGACCGTGCTTGAACTCATCAGAAATGTTGTAACCGTTAGTGATTTGTGATTTACTTTTAAAGCTTTGTCGAGACGCAAGATCTCTTGTTTGCCTTTGCTTTTGTTGTGCACTTTGTCGGCGTCCGTCCTTGGACTTTTACATTTGCATTTGCGGACTTAGAAGCGATGCAGGCTATGACGGCAATCCCTTTTGCTTAGGCTTTGTGCTTGGGTGAGAGGTCGAGTGATCTCCCTTGACAAGTCGTTTTGACGGTCTTTTTTTGCGGCTTTCCTTGCCTCTTGTTGGCGTCGGGCTCTTGACCTCTTTTTGCGGCTTACGCTTGAGCTTCTTTTTTGTGAGCCCTTGCTCGAGCTCTCTTTTTTATTTTTATTTTTTGTGAGCCCTTGCTCGAGCTCTTTTTTTGTGAGCCCTTGCTCGAGCTTCTTTTTTTTTTTTTGAAGCGCGTGAGGGCGAAGACAAACCCCCATGGCAGAAGCGGACATGAGTCGATCGTTTGATCTTGAGTGACCCTCGGATGTCCTTTGATGTTGCCGCAGTCGTTTGACTTGGTCAAGGTGGCTCTTTGGGGCGTGTTTCTTGAAAAGTGCGTAGCTTGATGGAGGTCTTGATTGACATTCAAACTTTTGACTTTTTGTGTATTTTTAGACCGGACCAATTAAGGTTGCCTACGTTCCCCGGACTAGAGGGCTCAGTCTGCGTAGTTCGACACTACATGGAGTGCCAAGAGATGCACAACTATTCTTCTTTAGGCGAAGTATCTGCGAAGTTTGCTTCAGTTATTTGGATTCATGAAGGGATTGCCGTCTAGGTCTGTCGGCTTCATGGCGCCTCCAGGAGAAGATCTTTTGAACCACGAAAGGGCCGATCCATGTGGGTTCCCATTTTCCCGATGGGTTGGTTCGAGTGGGAGGCTTTTCTTTGAGTACAAGGTCACCTTCCACGATGTCTCGGGATTTGACTTTCTTGTCGAAAGCTCTAGCCATCCTGCTTTGATAGGCTCGGACGTGTTCCATGGCCTTTAGTCGTCGCTCGTCTAGCGAGCCAATTCATCATGTCGGCTTGAGCCATTCGACTTCGTTGATGTCATTTTCCGGCGGCACTCGGAGTGAGGGAATTTCTAGCTCGATGGGAAGGATCGGCCTTCCATCCCGTATGTCGGGGCAAATGGGGTTTCTCCCGTGAGCATTACGGCGATGTGCGGTAGCCCCAAAGTGCAAGGTGCAGCTTCTCGGGCCAATCTCGTCCTCGGGTGGTCATTTTTCGGATGATCCGTTCGAGGGTTTTGTTTCTTTGCTTCCACGGCGCCGTTTGTTTGTGGCCGGTAGGGAGAAGATTTGTGGCGTGTGATCTTGAATTCCAGCCCGGCGGTCTGTCGAATTCCCCCTTCGAAGTGTGAACCATTGTACGATATGACCTCATTTGGGATGCCGTATCAGCGAATGATGATCGTTTTCCTTGCCCAGGGAAATGCGCGACCTTCTTGGAGTGAGTACCTTGTAGGACTTGGCTTCGACCCATTTGGTGAAGTAGTCGATGGCTACTAAAGATGAACTCGTGGCCGTTGCTACACAGGCGGAGCGTTTTCCCGATGACGTCAATTCCCCCAGTGGCAAATGGCGAGGTATAGTCATGCGGTAGAGATCGTGGGGAGGTAGATGATTGAGGTTGGAGAACCGTTGGCACTTGTCGCGGCTTCGGACAAAGTGGATGCAATCTGCCTCCATGGAGATCCGATATTAGCCCATCCGAGAATGATTTGCATCGGGGCTCGGCGTTCATGTGGGGACCGCAAGCCCCATTGTGGACCTCGTTCATGAACTTGTTTGCTTCTTCTTGGGCGATGCGGCGTAAGAGTGGCCCATGGTGGCGTTTCTTGTATAGCATGTCCCCGAGGATGACGAAGTGAGAGGCGAGGCGTTTAGGGCCATGATGCTCTTGGTTTTGACCCCTTACGTGCGTGGGTCTTCCTTGTTCATGAAGGTGGTTTCCCGTTCTTGAGGTATTGGAAGATGCAGGTTTGTCTTTGGAAATGGCGTCGGACTTGCGTCTCTTTGGCTCTTGACAATCTTGCAAATCGTTGTGATTAAAACCTTCTCGGCTTGGGCCCGGTTTTCTCTCGTTTGACAACATGCTTAAATGTTTGCTTGATGCATTTATTTAATTAATGTATTTGCCTTTTGTATAGATGAATTGTTATTAAACTTGTTTTGATTAGTTAATATCATCATTTATTAA
>JAFEMH010007002.1:0-105636 GCA_022495995.1 Adenophora triphylla var. japonica
TCCCGCACACAAAGAACAAGGTAAACTAGGCCGGGGTGACTCGCGTACTTCTCCGGTGTGAGAGTAAGGTTAGATGGAACAAGGAAGGTGATATAACAATGGATGTTCTAGAGAGAGAAAGTAGAGAGAGAGATACCTACATGTAAATGAAGAAGATCTCCCTTTTTTATACTCTTAAACCCCCATGTGCCATACGCATAATGGGGACACATGTCAATCATCCAAACCCAACGGTCTCAACCAACCCAAAGATAGTGGGATTTCACTGCTCACCTGGTCACATCAAGCTACAAATGACTACCGGAGTTCAAGCTGGATGTCCTTTTACTAAGCCGCAAGCGACAACAAGCTTCTTAGGCGGCAACAATGTCCATGGTTCAACAATCAAGGTCACCATGATTTCCGCCATACGGAGTCCATTATTTATGCCTCTCACCATGGGTTGACTCATTTTATAAGCTCTCCAACATCTTGGGCGGGATGGTCCCATCTCGCAGGGACTTCCCGCCATCGGGACCAAACTCGTTGTCATATTACACCAACGGCCTTTATTCAATTAGGCCCATTATGTCGCTCTTATGGCCCAATTGATATTAGGCCCAACCACACTTTATGATATCGCATCGAAGCCCCCAATTTCGAGACCTGGATTATTCATGATTCAGCAGAAATTTATCAGTCAAGGCGGGCTCGTCATCTCGCTACTCCCTAGATTACGACAAGGCCACGTCTTGACACGTGTCCACATACGTGGCAAACGGGGGTTAGAGGCCGTGGGTGGTGTGTCAGGGCCATGTGTTTGGGGATTCGTGCTATCCTTTAAATAGCTTTATTAAGGGCGGGTGAAATTCAAAACTTCAATCGTCGTTTTCCCCTGAGAAAACTTCGTGCGCCCTTTCGTCTTCATACGCCCCTTCGTCTTCATCGTACTCAAGGTTAGTCCATTGCACTCACACTCCTCACTTTCCAGCTTGCTCTACCAACCATTTTCTCTCTATTTTCCTAAGTGAAAGGTTTTTGAGAAAATCCCAATTTCCAATCGATTACACCGTTTACTTGCCATATTTCTTTGAAATTAGTGTTTTCCTGGTCACCATTCTTCAAATTTGAGCTTTTGGGTCCCCTTTTGACCATTTTCGCCGCTTTATTTGAAGATTCCGCCACCTCCGCCAAGTTCATCGTCTCCGTCACTTCGGTTCATCCTTCAACTTTTCCAGGTACTCTTCAACTTGATTTCCCGCATCCTCTATTATTTTCGCTCTTTATTTTCGCTTTTATTTCCTTACCAAAATGGCGAGAACCAAGTGTTGTACTCGAGCCATTCGATTTGGCCGGAGTTTGCACACTGGGGTACTATAGGGTTGAAGTGGGAACATGGGTTAGATCCCGCGCGAGGATCTAAATGTCATGCTCATGCGACATGACGCCGAAGCCGGCAGCTTCGAGTACTTTAGAAATTAGGGGTCCCCCTTGTCTAAGTCAGCCCCTATGCAAACCTTCCATAATACCTTTGAGCTATGTTCGCATATATGCTCCTCCTATCAATCTCGCCATGGCTAGTTTCTCTCGAAACTCTCATTCCCGCGGCTCCCTATTTACGTAGTCGCTTCCGAACAGTGCAATCCAGTTCAAGCGAGGAGAAAGAGATGTCTTCCACCAACTCTTCCTCTGACCATGATGTTTCTGACACCCTTGCCACTAAACTTCTTCTCAGCCCAGTTTCCTCCGAGCAACCCCACGTTATCACTCTTGCGACAACCGCACTCGTCTTCCAATATCCAGACCCCTCTTCACCAAAAATACGGCATTGACCACACCGTTTATCGCATTGAGACATACAACGACGATGAAAGTCTTGCCGTGATGCGACAAAGGACTGACGGGGTCATTGCTTATGTCTCGCAGGTTTGAGGCCGGACTCGAGACTCCCTCTGGATCCATTTATTTGCGCCTGTCTACATCACGCCCAAGCCGCCATTGTGGATCTTCATCCCAATGCTTTCCGAGTTCTTGTAAGCTACATTGTCATATGCCGCCTCCTGAAACACGAGCCTTCTCTCCCCTTGTTTGTTCATTTTTTCGACGGCTACACCTCCGTTTCTAAGCGAGAAGGCGTGGTTGAGAAGCGTTTGTCTATCAAGTATAGGCAACAAAAGATCCTTACTCCCCTCCTTAGCAAAGTACATTATTGGCAATCAAAGTCGTTGTTAATCACTTCTCGCATTGGTTGGTCACACGATGGTGGCGACTTGGGTGAAATAAACCCAAAAATCCTGACCAAACAAGCCTTAGTTTCTGGGGACTCGCGTCTTAAAGAAAAGATCCTCCAAGTCCTAGCAGCGGCATCGGATACCGGGTTAGCTCTGTTTTCATGGCGAGAAATTCTCTCTAGCCCAGCTCTTTTGCGGGAATGCGGCTTTCCCAATTTCTCTTTCCCGCCCGATGAATCCCGCGTGACAATTACTCATATTCCTTATCCCTGTTGGGATTATCATACTAAAGGTCGCTTTGAATCAGAGTGTGAACCCTGTCGAAAAGACGATCATTGCTGCACTGCTATGTTCGACGTATACAGTATGTATTCTCGCCCCTAGCACTATCTTACTTCTTCATTTCCCACATTTATATTTTCTTTTCCTGTCATAGTGATCTGTCCTTTTTCTCCTCGCAGAATTTCGGAACATGTCGCTTGCTCAGCGCAGGGAGGCTCTCTCTAACATGGAAGGTCGCCGCAAACGGTTGGTCGACACCCGCCAGGCTTCCCTTAGCCAAGCCGCTGAAAAGGTGGCACCTACTTCAGCTCACGGGAATGATTCTGAAGCCATCGCCAAAGAGCGGATGCCGCCGTCGCTGCGTGAAAGCCGCGGGAAAACCACTGCTACCCAATCCCGAAGACCACCTGCACTGTGACTCCAACAAGCATGGATCTGAGCAACATCTGGTGGATGAAGCTGATCCTGAAACTCAAAATGTTTCAAGTACTGAGCCTCTGACTTCCAATGTCGCGGCGACAACAGGATCTACTGGAGATTTGCCAAGTCCTATTCGCCCCAGCAAACGATTTCGCACAATCAAGATGAGCTCCTCAACATACTCAATTATTCGCCTGATGCCGCCCTTCTGAGACAAAGCTCGCGAGTTGGTTAATGCTCTGCTTCAAAATGCCAACCTGATAACGCCGGGCCTTCTAGCCTTGAGCACCGAGATTGGCGCCGTTCTCGACCTCCCCAACCTGATGTTCGGTCCGCAGACTGTGATTACAATATGCTTGGAGTGCGGCATCATCCAACGCTCATGCGTTCCTCAGCGGGTTAGGGAGTATGAGAATCTCAATGAAGTTTACGGTGTCAATGATGCGGGCTTTCATCTCGCAGGGGTAGGTGGTCATCTACTTCTTGCTTTCCACTTTTCTTTACTTTTTGGCTTAACCTTTTTCCTCACAGATTTCAAGTATACTGTACGGGCTAAGAAACCGTTGCGGCAAGGCTGGCCTTGATTTGGAGAAATGCGAGAAGGACTTGAAGCGGGTTCGTTTGGAGAGGGAGATAATAAAAACCAAATTTCATGAGCGAGAACAGTACATTGCCGCCCTGCAAGAAGATAAGGCCAAGCTTGAGCAAACCGAGAAGGATCTCCGCCGCGAGATGGAATCGATGAAAAACAAACATGAAGAGCAAGAAAAGCTTCGGCGGCGGATTTGGCGGCCTCTCGAAGAGCAACCTCGATAACAAAACTGTCATCGCTGAACTTCAGGCTACCATTGACGACAACAAACTTAAGGCTGAAGCCGAAGCTATGGATTTGTATGATAAAGCTCTAATTCAATGCATGCGCTCTGCGGCGGCAAGTTCTCGCGACATTCCGGCTATCACCCCTGAACTGATTGCTAAATGGGGCTCAGAGACCATGTACAGTGATTTTAGTCGCTTGGGTCATAGCCTGGTTCCCTACGACAAAGAAGAACTTGCTGAATTAGCCGCTGATGATCAACTCTTGGGCAAGCCCGTATGGGAGGTCCCCGCTTTGGCTAACCCGAATGTGATATCTCTTTGGACTGACCTTTCTGGCGAGAAGGCTAATGCTTTAAGGGAAGCTAAGGAGGCCGCTCGAGCCGCACTCGATGCTCAAGCCGCACTGCATTCCCCATCTGTCTCAGCGATAATCCGGACGGTCCCGTCGCTTAAACAATTCGTTTTTATGAAACAATCTTGTTCAAGTCTCGTACTAAACAATTTACTTTTCTACTGTCTTTAACTTTTCTTTTCATACTTTGGTTGTCGCGGTTTGCGACTTAACATTAACTATCCTCTTTTTGCGAAAACGCGAGAATGCGGTTTTTATAACTTTTAACTATCTTTTGGATGTCGCGGTTTGCGACTTTATATATCTATTTTATTCCGCCTGTTTGCAAATTTTGCTTTGATATTTCATCAAAGATTACTTTACCATACTTGCCGACATACTTAATGCTCCCTTCCAAAAAGTGAGGCTTGTCTTTAGGCAGCCTTACTCGATTGTTAGGGTAATGAGCAACATGATTAATTGGCCTTTAAATGGCTCCTTTAATTATTTTGCGACTTCATCTCCGTTTGTCGCTGATCTATTTATTTTATTTGTTCTCTTTATTTTTTGAAATGTCGTCATTTGCTTCGATAGTTCATCGAAGACTCTTTCCTTTCTCTCACCTCTATACATACTACTCCCTTCAAAAAAAGTGAGGCTTGTCTTCAGCAAATTTTACTCAATTGTTAGGGTCGAAACGACGTGATTTGTAATCTTTCTTTGTGGCAACAATTGCAATTGTTCCCAAACCGCTAGGTTGGTGCCTTGAATCCACTATCACAAAGTCGCCGCCCCTTCTTGCCAATAAAACTTTTAGGGCTTTTCTAGGTGCCTCGAAACCGTTATCTCTGTGCACCGCGACTTGGAACCGTTATCTCCAAGCCGCAAGGTTCGGCGACTTGAAACCGTTATCTCCAAGCCGCTCCCCTTTCTCGCCCGTTAAAAGCCGGACTTTTCTAGGTGCCTGAAACCGTTATCTCCAGGCACCGCGACTTGGAACCGTTATCTCCAAGCCGCAAGGTTCGGCGACTTGAAACCGTTATCTCCAAGCCGCTCCCCTTTCTCGCCCGTTAAAAGCCGGGACTTTTCTAGGTGCTCGAAACCGTTATCTCTGTGCACCGCGACTTGGAACCGTTATCTCCAAGCCGCAAGGTTCGGCGACTTGAAACCGTTATCTCCAAGCCGCCTCCCCTTTCTCGCCCGTTAAAAAGCCGGACTTTTCTAGGTGCCTCGAAACCGTTATCTCTGTGCACCGCGACTTGGAACCGTTATCTCCAAGCCGCAAGGTTCGGCGACTTGAAACCGTTATCTCCAAGCCGCTCCCTTTCGCCCGTTAAAAGCCGGACTTTTCTAGGTGCCTCAAACCGTTATCTCTGTGCACCGCGACTTGGAACCGTTATCTCCAAGCCGCAAGGTTCGGCGACTTGAAACCGTTATCTCCAAGCCGCCTCCCCTTTCTCGCCCGTTAAAAAGCCGGGACTTTTCTAGGTGCTCGAAACCGTTATCTCTGTGCACCGCGACTTGGAACCGTTATCTCCAAGCCGCAAGGTTCGGCGACTTGAAACCGTTATCTCCAAGCCGCTCCCTTTCTCGCCCGTTAAAAGCCGGGACTTTTCTAGGTGCCTGAAACCGTTATCTCCAGGCACCGCGACTTGGAACCGTTATCTCCAAGCCGCAAGGTTCGGCGACTTGAAACCGTTATCTCCAAGCCGCCTTCCCTTTCTCCAAGCTTTTGGCGATTCGTCTTCCAGCTTTTAGCGGCGACCTCTTTGTCCGCCCTCTTCAAGCTTTAGCGGCAACCTCTTTGTCCGCCCTCTTCAAGCTTTAGCGGCAACCTCTTTGTCCGCCCTCTTCAAGCTTTCATAAAATAATCAAAACCGTATCATTAGAGTACTTTACAAGTATAAAAATGCACCATAAACATGTCGAGAGAAACGCCTCGCCATCATTTTTATCATATAGACATTGCATAGTTCCTAGAACACCAAATTTTACATAACTTTTTCCTTTGGTAATCAAAAGAACAATTTACAAGAAAAAAGTTATGTAACTTTTGCGGTCTAAGGCAAAAATCAAAATGACCATGATGTCGCCGCGGCTTCACTGATAGAACTGCTTGAGATGGTCGACACTCCAAGCATTCTTCAATTCTTCACCATCTTGTTTTCTCAATCTGTAGGTCCCTTCCCGCACAACACTCGAAATCTGGAACGGGCCTTCCCATTTCTCGTTTAGCTTGGTGAATCCGGGCTTGGCCCCTGTCGCTTCAACGCTCCTCAAAACCCAATCTCCAACATTGAAGGACCTCTTGTTAATTCGCTTATCATGCTGGGCTTTCATCCTCTGCTTGTAGTTGATCATCTTCATTCTTGCATACATTCTTTTCTCATCAATCAGATCTAGATCATTACACCGCTTCGCCCGCTTTCGCCTCATCATAGTATGCAACTCGTATGTCGCCAAAGCCATCTCAGCCGGCGCCATAGCTTCGCATCCATAGGTAAGGGCAAAAGCGGTTTCTCCATTGAGCCTTTAACAAGAGTGCGCACATACCACAAAGCGATAGGCAACTCCTCCAGACATGCTCCACCTCTTCCTTCTAGATTTTTGCGCAAGGTGACAATGATTCGCTATTTGCCGCCTCCGCTTGACCGTTGCACTGTGGCCTATA
Source organism: Adenophora triphylla var. japonica (assembly GCA_022495995.1). NCBI lineage: Eukaryota > Viridiplantae > Streptophyta > Magnoliopsida > Asterales > Campanulaceae > Adenophora > Adenophora triphylla. Next base: position 6,734 of record JAFEMH010007002.1, read on the forward strand.
TACCGCCGACATCCAATGTTTGACATTGACCCTCGAACATTCCAATAAAACTTTTTCCCAAACCGAGTGCCGTGATCCTAAATAATAGCTCTTGGAACCCCATATCTACACCAAATGTTCTCTTTGCACAAACTTTATAACTTGATCTTCGCCGATTGTCGCCAAAGCCTTCGCCTCCGTCCATTTTGTGAAATAATCTACGGCGACAACCACATGTTGACAACCACCCTTGGCTTTCGGAAATGGCCCTATCAAATCAATCCCCCCCATGTCGAATGGCCAGGTCGGCACAATAGGAGTTTGCTCTGGCGGGTATTCGGGAATGTTGCCGAATCTTTGACATTTCTCGCACTTCTTCACATACATCTCCGCATCTTTCCTCGCACTCTAGCCAATAATAGCCATGAAACAACACTTTGTCGACTAGATTTCTCGCTCCGGTGGCCCCCACATACACCTTCATGAATCTCGAACAAAACCTCTCAACCATGCCGGGCTCAACGCACCTCATCGCCGGTTTTGAAAAAGACCTCCTATACAACACTCCATCTTGCACAGTGAATCTTGGTGATGTCGCCTTTATCAATTTCGCCTTACTCTCATCTGGCGGCAACTCCCCTTTATCTAAAAATTCCTTCATTTCCACAACCCAATCCTTCTCGCCATCGACAATCTCCGCGACAACCGGTCTATTGATCACCGGCATATCCACATATTCAATCATTGGCTCATCGGCAGTGCTCTGTCCTTCAGATCCCGCAGACCTACTCAACTCATCGCCGCGACTATCGCTTATCAATCCGAACCAACTCCTGTAATTCAAAACTTTTTAGCAAACTTCTCCCCAAGTCACAATATTTTATTAGCACCGCACTCAAAACTCCGTACTCGCCCTTTATCTGATTGACAATTAACTGGGAATCTGAGTGAATCACTATCTTTGTCAACCCAATATCTAGCGCCAATTCTATTCCGGCAATCAATGCCTCGTACTCGCTTGATTATTCGAGACATTAAACTTAAATCTCGTGGCTTTCTCATACTTCACTTCCTCATCCGGCGAGGTCGAGTGATTCCCGCGCCGCCCTTATCCTTCAAGATGACCCATCTACATACAGAGCCCAAGAATCGATGGCCTTTCCTTCTCTTCCCGCAAACCGGGCCCTACCTTCTTTTTCCGCTTTCTTTTTCACCGTACCTTCCACCAACTCCTCCCGCGACTTCGTAAAGATGTCTCAACGATGAAATCATGCCGCGCCGCGCCTTAATCGCCCGGCGAGCTTCATACTTTAAATCAAACTCGCTTAACTCAATTGACCATTTCAAAGAATCTTCCCGCGGCATCGTCGCCGCAAAATCTTTCTCAAGGGAGCGTCACTTAGCACGACAATGGTGTGTGCGACAAAATAAGCTCCTCAACTTGCGAGCGGCCACAACCAAAGCGTACGCCATCTTCTCGCATTAAAATATCTTGACTCGACCTCGCTTAATGCCTTAGACACATAGTAAATCTGGTCTCGATTCCCCTTTTCTTCTCGCATAAGAACCGCCGCAATCGCTAAATCAAGCCGCTAAGTAAACAAATAACTCTTCTCCTCAACAGGCTACATAATAACGGCGGCTACCTGTATACACCTTCATCTCGTTCAAATGCGGCATCACACTCTTCGTCCCATGCAAAGCTCTTCACCCCCTTCAAAACTTTAAAAAACGGCAAACATTTTTCGGCCAACTTAGAAATGAATCTCCCCAAGGCGATAATCCTCCCATTCAACCTTTGAATTTCTCGAATAGATTTGGGCGGCGACATATCTAGGATAGCTTGAATTTTTTCGGGATTGGCCTCTATCCCGCGCCTATTTATTAGAAAACCCAGAAACTTTCCCGCAGTTACGCCAAACGTGCACTTACTCTGTGTTTAACTTCATGGAGTTCCTCCTCGATTCTCAAATGTTTCAAATGAGATCAAGCACATGATCATACTCCTTTGTCTTTATTACCATATCATCAATATAAGCCTCCAAGTTTCGCCCAATCTGCGACTTAGAAACCTCATTCACCATTCGCTGAGAAGGCGCCCCGGAATTCTTCAAGCCAAAAGGCATCATCTTGTAACAGAAATTTCCTTTAGGAGTTCGGAAAGCCGTTTTAGCCTTATCATTCTCGCACATCTTGATTTGATGGTACCCCGAGTACGCATCAATGAAGCTAAAGACCCTATGGCCGGCAATCGAATCCACCAATTTATCAATCCTAGGCAACGGGTAGCAATCTTTGGGACAAACAAGGTTCAAATCAGTAAAGTCAATGCACATTCTCCATTTTTTATTTGACTTTAACACCATAACGGGACAAAGCAACCACTCGGGATACCGAATCAAGCCAATGATTCCAGCCTCTTCAACAATTTATCCACCTCTTCCAAAACCGCGCCTTCCTTTTCTCGCGACAAATGCTCGACCCTTTCGCTTGAACGGCTCTACATTAGGATCGGCATTCAAGCAATGCAAAGCGACATTTTCATCTATTCCCTTCATATCCTCGTGTCGCCATGCAAACACATCCACATTATCTTTAAGAAATTCAACCAATCACTTCGCTCATCTCTCGAACAATCAAGTTTCCCAATCTTAACTCGTCGCTTCCGGGAAGTAATCGGCTGATCTCCACTTCTTCCAGCTCTCCTCCCCGCCCGGAGCTCGGGCTCATCTCGCGCTCGCAAAGTTTCGACTCTCTATCCTTTTCCGCTTCTTGCTCTCCCGGGCCTTGGCGGGAATCATCTTTCCCGAATCAAGAATGTATTTCCTGGCGCCCTCTGGGGTCTCCACTTCTATCATCTCGCAATCTTCCTCGATTCACTATCAAAAATCTCCTCAATCATAATCTCTTCAACCCTGGGCTCACCCATGTCGACAAACTGCACCACTCTAGCATAGCTCAAGCTTGGCGTCCCATTCACAACTTCGATCCCCCAGACCATCTCGCCTCTAGCATTCTTGCCGGCGCTCAACTGGCTGGAATCTCGACCACTAAAAACTTTGATTACCTCTTCGACAATCTCCGGTGCCTTTCGCCTCATCGACAACCAAAGCTGTACCATTCTCCAAACTCTCAGATACCACTAAATCATTTTCGCATTCACCAAGCTCAATCATATTAATCCTTAGTTGGCGAGAATCAGACTTTGTCATTAATGAGCAAGTGGCTTTCCCTTTTGCTTTCACCATCTCCTTTTTTTTCCTCGCAACAGTGATAGCCTCACTCTTCAAATGTACTTATGCCTCGGGCCGTGGGGTACTTTACCCTCTCGATGCGGGATAGACAAAGCACCATTTCAAAACTTAACAAAAAGGGAATTCCAACTATCGCATTGTAAGCGGAAACCAAATCAATCACAAAAACTCCACCATCTCGCTCCTCACCAATTCGCCTTCACCAATCTCTACTTCCAACAGATTGTCCCTTTAACCTTAACAGAGTGATTTGTAAATCCTTCAAGGCATCCCCGGTAGGGCACCGCATTAGCGTCGAGTAGTTCATCCTTTTGAAGGCTTCATAATACAACACATTCCTGCTAGCTCCCGAATCAACCATCACGCGTTGCACTACATTATTTCCCGGGCATATGGTGATAATAACTGGTTGGCTCCCATGGCCCTTTGTTGCGGCAAGCTCACTTCTTGAAAAACTAATCACCTTGTCTTCACTGGCGGCAAACGAGGGAATATCGAAACTGTGCGTCAACATCATAATTTGATTGTCCAACTGCGCGACACTAGGTAATGGGTCCTGAATCACATCGACTACGTTTCGACCCTGGGCTCTATCTTGTCTCCCCCCTTCTTCTCGCCTCGCACTGTCCTTGAGATATTGTTTGAAATCGCCTTTATCAATCCTGACTTGAATCAACTTTCTCAAATTATAACAGTCTTCTATTGTATGTCCCTTGTCCTTATGAAAATCGCAATATTTGCTTGGATCCTGCCCCATAAGTATCTTCTCGAATGGGATAAGGCTCGGGAATTCCTCCTTCCTCCGCATCTCGCTCAACGTAGTGTTCAACTTACTAAATTTGATGATCCTTCCCCGCTCCCGACCTCTACCTCGACCCCCTTTGCTTCCGCTAGCCGCGAGATCCGTCGCGACCTCCTCTATCGCCCTTGCTTCATCTTTTACAATTTCAATCCGCTCTTTGACACTCTTCTTGCCGGAGCTCGCCTGTGGGGCGGCCTTGATGCCTTCCTTCTCGAAACCACCGCGATAAGCTCTAACCCTTTCATACAACTTCACCGGTTGTCTTCGGCAAGCGCATACTGTAACTCCGCCTTGAACAGCTCGGCAACAACTCCCGAGTTAAATAGCATAATAATCTCGCTTCGACCGACGCCCGCAATCCGGTTTGCGACTTCCATAAATCTATCTCGTGAAAGCCGAAATGCTCTCTCCTTCATACCGCTTCAAACTACAGTCGGTTTTTTGAGCGGCCGCGCTCCCGATCCACCGAATCTCGCCAAAAACTTATTTTTGAGGTCCCGATACCCCATCACGGATTCCGCCGGCCGTGCTAAGAACTATTCCAGCAAGGCGTGATCGCCAAGGGTGCTCGCAAACGCCTTGCAGACATAGCTTCATTGTCGGCCAAGAACGACAACGTTACCTCAAACCCTCCAATATGAGTGTTAGCTCTAGTATTCCCGAATAACTTGGTAAATTTGGCATGCGGAAAGTGTGGTCGGGCGACAATCTGAATGCTCTTTACAAACGGCCAAATAAGAACCTTTCACTTCCCGGGGCTTGGTTCCCACTTCCAACTCTTTAATCTTCTTAGCCATCTCCGCCATTTCGGATTTCCATTTATCATCTTCACTTTTCTTCGCCCTCCAATTCTGCGGTTTTGGCTAATTCTACGGCTTTCAAAGCTTCGGCCACTCGATAGCCTCCGCAATCTTGTCGGCTTCGCGGCCTTCTCCGCCCTTTCTCTATCACTCCTTTCTCTATCAATCCTTTCGCCGCCTACGATCTCTATCCCGTAGCGACACTTCATCTCGACGAGCTCGTCATAATGCCTTGATCTCGTGCGACCTTTCTCTCACATATGTATCATCATCGGAATACCTCGAGCGACTTGGCACATAATCTCGTCACGTGGATCCTCATCGCTTTCATATCCAAAATAGTAAGAGTCATCTCGCGAATTTCCCGACTTATGATAAATCTTTCCTTCTTCAATGCGATCCGCACGTCTCCTTTTAACCCTTTCGTATCTCGCTCTCATCATCTTGACGCCCGCGAACTCTTTCCTCATTCTCGGGCGGTGACATGTCCTCGTCCGCCCTCATCCCTCCCTGGATGCACTTCGACCGGGCGCTTTGCCTTCCTCTATCTTGTCCTTCCACTTCGACCAGACGGCTCAAAGGGATCACCGTAGGTGCTCGGCCCATCTTTTTTAACCTCTCATTGTTCGCGAGAACCTTCATCATATAAGCATTCTCCTTTCTTAACCGTTCGCTTCGGCCCCGGCACTCGGGTTTTAGATGGAACGGGGTCTTCGCTGCCCTTCCTTTCCTTTGTTTCTCGCTTCGCTCTCTATCTTCTCGCCTACGGCGCTCCTAATGGCCGAATCTGCCTCGCAGTGTGGACATCGCCTTCGCGAGCAGCCCCGACCTCGCCCGCGGCATCCTTGCGAGTATCCTTGGCATTTGGAGTTTCCGTCATCGGATTCTCGGGCTCCCTCGTCCGAGTATCCTTTTCTTGTACCATTTTGACTATTTTCCGGGCTTGTTAAACAATCTTAAACCGATCACAATCAACTTCAACACCAAATAACCACTCGCAGAATACCTTTCACCAAGAACAAAACCGAAGAAAACCTGCACCAAACCCACCGTATCCTTCAAAGAAACCTTTCCAACCTTACCCAACAATTATCCAACCAAAACAAGGTTACCATTCGTGTCCCGCAACTGAACCAACTGATGCTACCACGAAAAATCTGCGGTTGCACTGGGACTGAACTTGACTGGATACTTCGGCTGCCTCCTTACTTGGTTATTCTCCTGCACACAAAGAACAAGGTAAACTAGGTCGGGGGTGACCCCGGCGTACCCCCTCCGGTGTGAGAGTAAGGTTAGATGGACAAGGAAGGTGATATAACAATGGATGTTCTAGAGAGAGAAAGTAGAGAGAGAGATACCTATCTGTAAATGAAGAAGATCTCCCTTTTTTATACCCCAAACCCCCCATGTGCCATGCACATGGGGGACACATGTCAATCATCCAGCCAATGGTCTCAACCAACCCAAAGATAGTGGGATTTCACTGTTCACCTGGTCACATCAAGCTACAGTGGACTACTGAGTTCCGAAGCGGGATGTCCTTTTACTAAGCCGCAAGCGACAACAGGCTTCTTAGGCGGCAACAATGTCCATGGTTCAACAATCAAGGTCACCATGATTTCCGCCATACGGAGTCCATTATTTATGCCTCTCACCATGGGTTGACTCATTTTATAAGCTCTCCAACATTCTTGGGCGGGATGGTCCCATCTCGCAGGGGACTTCCCGCCATTGGACCAAACTCGTTGTCATATTACACCCACGGGGCCTTTATTCAATTAGGCTCATTATGCTGCCTTATGACCCAATTGATATTAGGCCCAACCACACTTTATGATATCGCATCAGAACTATGAATGATCGTTTGTTATTTGATACATAACCATTTCGGGATGACAGTCTCATATTTTTAGTGGTTAATTTAATTTAAATTTGACGAAAGATTTAGAAAAAAAATCAAATAAAACTCTAATTTTTTTATTGATACACTATCAAACACACTAACAATAACAATTTGTAGAATTTTATTAATATAATTATTTTCACCTGATTTCTTTTTATCAAAATTCAAATTAATTAATCACTAAAAAGGTTGACTATCATTTCGAAACGGGTGAGTATCACAAGTGTTATTATTAGTCAAAAACTTTTCAATTCGAAGCCAATTAGAAAGTTGATGAAAGCTATGGACATATATGTTTGAAAGAAATGAATTATACCAAAAAGTAGAGCCAAATTTTGGTCAAAAAGGAGAAGAAATCTAGACGGAGACGGAGACGGAGACATGCACTTCTATGGATACGCGGGCATATACACTTGGATTACACTTGCTGTTCTTTTTTAGCAGATCAGATACATTATTATGGTAATTCATTATATACTCCTACTTTGTTCAAATTAGTATACAATAAACATAAAACATGTGATTGTTGAGATAAAAGAAATGGAAAATCAACTTTTGATTTTTCTTGTTTGGTGATGGTGACCCAACTTCATGCCCAATACATAAAATCAAACATATTGACACTTTGATAGTTTTAATTAAATTGTTTCGTTATTTTCTAAGACCTCGTTTGATTTTTAAAAAAACCTCTTATTCAGAGCTTCATCTCTGAGGGAATCAGATATTGAAGCATTCTGGGCGTTTGATTTTTTTTTTTACATTCAGTCTAATTGCCTCTTAAAGTCCTCTTAATTTTAAGTGGTTAAAATGTTGCTGAATTGCCTCTGAAAGCCACTGTTTCATATTTGATTTTGGTTAATTTTTTTAAATCATTTCTTTGTTCATACTTGCATTTACGTTTTTTTTTTTTTTTTTTTATCTGTTTTAAAATGAATTCGGATAGAAAATCAAACAACTTATCCAGGTCGAGAATTCGGTTTCGATTCTTTCTTTCTTAAAAATTCAGCCATTTTCAGAGGTGAAATCAGATTTCAGCACTTAACACTTAAAAAAAACAAAAGCCACCTAAAACAACTAACAGAATGAACTTTTTACATCTTTCGTTTCGAATATTTTCTAAAATATTTTTTTTAACAAATAATATTTTTTCTAAAATAATTAACACAATGCACTTTTCACGTGGGTTAGGATGTTGGGGTGAGGGGGATGTGTGTTGGGGGAATCAAGCATATTCAAAATGTCTTATTTTGGTATAATTGTAGATTTTTGAATTAATTAAAAGGTTGTCCATTTGTTTTTTGAGTTGTTCTTATAAAAAATCAGTTTTTCCTACAAGATTGAAAAAATGAATTTTGAAAGAACGCGATTAGGTTAGTGAGAGATAGGTCGTCATAGCCAAAGGCCAAAGGCTAGAGAGGGAATGCTTCGTCTGCTGCAAATTACTTTCAATTAAATGTAATTCCAACGGCAAGGGGCTAGAAGTGGTTGGATCCAAATGCCCCATGACTACATGTATTCCGTACTGCCTCTGCTAAATTTTGATTTATAATCGGTCGAAACATGTGTTTATTTACGTGACTTGATATAGTACCAAGAGCCTTGAAATTATAATTAGCAAAAGTAACTTCTACTGTAGTCCAGTATTTCTCAGGTTTAAACTTGTAAATTTTTTCTGAGATTTTCTCCGTTTCTTTTTTGCTTTTAACCTTAGTAGGAGACCATGAGACAATAATACTAAGTCACGCCCTCTTATCAATTGCTTTGATGAAAAGACACATTTTAGCTTTTCATATAACATAGTTTGTTCCATCTAATACATGAGGACGATATTGATTCAAATGTCCTTCCATAATGGCTACTCTTTATGAATTTCACTCAGTGTAATCGAGTGGAGCTATGATACCAATTGAAAGAAATTGAGTAGATAAGATTAACAAGTGAAGACACAAATACCTCGTGTAAGTTCTGGTGTGATAGCACCAACACTCACACCAGTACAAAAAGAAGCGGAATAAGAACTTTAAGAAAGTAAAACTCAGATTTAAACACTTATCTACATCAACTTGTGGTAGACAATAAAAAGCTTCTCTTTATAAACTCAATTGAGTGACGGTTACACGAACAATGTTAATAAGAGAAGAACAAAACAAAATCAAACAATCTGTCACACTAAACACTCCTTAATTCTGTTGTGAATTTGGTGCTCCCCCGTTGCAATCTAGACAAAGAATCAATAAATCCACACACACAATATCACAAAAAACACACACACAAGAACACAAGAGTTGTTTACCCGGTTCATTCACCAACTCGTGAACTACGTCCGGGGGCAATTGCCAAGCCAATATGTATTAGACACCTTCTAATATGTTGCTATAATCAACTACGATATGTTCTAGGCCGAAATTATGCTTATATAGTTATACAAGGAAGCCCTAACTCAGTTTAAGAAGAGATCCAATCGAATTAGGAAACAAATCAAATCTGCAGCACAAAGATCGGGCACAGCGCGGCCGCCCTCAAGGCCAGCGCGGTCGCCCTCCTTGGCAGAGACTTCTTCACCCACGAAGGAACTCAGCCGCGGTCGCTCCACCACGAGCGCGGCCGCTCTCCTTGACAGAAGCTACCTCCGAGATTTTCCTCCTTCAATCTTCACCAAAACTCTTTCCACTTAGGCCCCTTTTCTTCCTTGTAGTTTAGGACTCCAATCCCAACAATCTCCCGCCGGAGACTAAACTAACAAACATAAAATCACCCATCAACTCCCACCACGGAGTAAAGACCTTCGAACACATTTCCCCCTCCATATTGGCTTGACACTACCTCTCCTCTCCTCAAGTAATAAGGCGAGTTGAAACCAAGCGACGTTTCAACCTCTCCGTGTTAGATCGTTCTTGCCTCCCCAAATCAGCTTCTACCTTGATTTCTCCCCGCAAGTCTAACTTTGCCTTCTCCCTCCAGATCCACCTTCCTCGCAATGCTTCCCCTTGAAACTCGAACACACCTTGTTTCTTGCATCGTCTGTTTTTGGTCTGATTCCGCTCTCTGTTAGGGCACTTGGACTTCCACACCAAGTTGATCAACTTTGAGTCCCCCCCAACATACCGTTTCTTGATGTCTCCCCTTTTTACACCAACAGGCCGGTTCTTTAGCCTCTTGCTCCCTCCGGAACGAACATCGACATTGTAGGTAGAGTACAACATCTTCCCCTTAACCCCACGAGCCAACACCTTAGCCCCTTTTGTGACTTTCCAAGACCCACCAATGAAAGAAACACCATACCCTTCACTGTCAAGTTGTCCCACAGAAATCACCCTTCTCCTCAAATTCGGAACATGCATCACATTATGTAGTTGTAAAATAGTCCCGTTAGGTGTCTTCATCATCACATCCCCCTTACCTTTGACCTTCAATGGCTGACCGTCACCAAGATAGACAACCCCAAAGTCTCCGGTTTTGTACCGCTTCATTGATTCTGCATCCCTACTAGCATGACAAGAAGCTCCAGAATCCAACACCCGATCTTCACCCGACTGCTCCTCCCCTAGGATTAATACATCTCCACCATCATCCACCACGTGTGCACCATCATCTTTTTCCGGACAGTCATAACTGATATGACCTAGTTCGCCACAATTGTAGCACTTGACCTTTTTCCCCTTTTTCGGTCTTCCCCTATTTCTCTCCACCCTAAGTGCAACCCCATCTATGGAAGATTCTCCCCTTTTCTCTTTCCTTCGCAACTCCTCTTGAAGGATGAGATCTCTAACCTCCGTATACACCAATGCTGTTTTCGACGTACTAATCGTTGTGACAGTAACCTCCCAACTATCAGGCAATGATTTTAGTAGAAAACAAGCTAGCACTTCATCGGAGAAAGTAATATCAACACTCTTCAATTGGTCCACCATACCTTTGAAATTGCCGATATGACTTGCCGCCGTGCTCGCCCTCTCGACATCTTCGCATTCGCAAACCTCTTTATCAAATGCACCTTATCGATATTCGACGGCTTCTCATACATGTCTGACGGCGTTTGTAGCAACGCCACCGTTGTCTTGGCCTCCATAGCGTTCCGTGCAACGTCGTCGGTTAGTGGCACTCTTACCGCTTCCTAACGCCTTCCGATCCAACGTCTCCCAATCCCCTTGTGACATGCCTTCGGGCTTCTCCTTCAAGGGTCCATGAAGATCCTTAAAATAAAGGTAGTCTTCAATCCTTGTCCTCCAAAACGTGAAATTCACACCGTTGAATTTCTCGATTGAGTTCTTCATCTGACTGCTTCACCAAAATCCCCAAGAACGCGATTCAAAATTAATCAACTAATGAAAAAGATTTTGAATCCTCCGAACCAATGCTCTGATACCAGTTGTTGTGAATTTGGTGCTCCCCCGTTGCAATCTAGACAAAGAATCAATAGACCCACACACACAATATCACAAGAAACACACACACAAGAACACAAGAGTTGTTTACCCAGTTCATTCACCAACTCGTGAACTACGTCCGGCACCGCTAAGCCAATATGTATTAGACACCTTCTAATATGTTCCTACAATCAACTACGATATGTTCTAGGCCGAAATTATGCTTATATAGTTATACAAGAAAGCCCTAACTCAGTTTAAGAAGAGATCCAATCGAATTAGGAAACAAATCAAATCTGCAGCACAAAGATCGGGCACAGCGCGGCCGCCCTCAAGGCCAGCGCGGTCGCCCTCCTTGGCAGAGACTTCTTCACCCACGAAGGAACTCCAGCGCGGTCGCCCTCCATCACGAGCGCGACCGCTCTCCTTGACAGAAGCTACCTCCGAGATTTTCCTCCTTCAATCTTCACCAAAACTCTTCCGACTTAGGCCCCTTTTCTTCCTTGTAGTTTAGGACTCCAATCCCAACAAATTCTTTGGAACTTCAATGATTAAAGCACACAAAAATCGTGTATATGAATGAGCCGTGCGGTATATATTTATAAGAGAAGAGATCCTTGTTTGTAGGGAGTGATTTGCTTGAAAAGATCCTCCATATTTAAACTTCTACCTTCGTTTTAACTATTGTCAATTAAGTCAATCCTTCATTATCATGAACTCTTTTTATTGTGTGAGAGATACCTACAAAATAATCAAATCTATACTATATTAAAAGCAAGAAAGTGGCCAAAATGGAAATTTGGCGCTCAAAAACATCAACATCAAGTGATTAAATTTGGAAATTTGTCAAGGGTATTTTAGTCATTTACGTTCATGGTATAAATGTAGATATTAGACATTAAAATCAACATCAAGTGCTTTTGATTGGATGCCTAAATTTACGAATTTTTTTCCCGTAAAAATTTTTTGACGTCAATTATTTTATAATAAATTAATTAAAAAAAAATTTTACACCAAAATTCATAAATTTTTTTCCTCTACAAATAGAGACTAATTTCATTTGATTCGGACACAGAAAAAAAATTCTCTTTCTTGAATATAAATCAAATATTTTATAAAAAAATATTTTTAAAATTTTTTTTTCCACCTAAAATCATTAAAAAAAATTCCTCCAAAAATAAATACTAATTTCATTTGATTCGGACAAAAAAAAAATCCTCTTCTTTGAAGTGCATGTCAATATTCTAAAAAATAAATATAGTATAAATAGGTAGTTTGAAAGAGGGAGAGTAAGAAGTGGATTGGGTTTGATGAGAGTGTAGTGTTTGGGAAAAAAAAATCATTTAACACATTGTTAGTTATTTTTGGATTTTGATTTTTCTTCTCAAAATTAAATAAGTTAAATTGAAAAGAATACTATAATTTTGTTCATGATAAGTTAATGTAAAAAAATATGATATTTATTTAAAAAAATCCTCTTTTTTGAATATAAATCAAATATTTTATAATATTTTTTTTTTAAAAAAAAATTCACCAAAAATCATAAAAAAAATTCCTCAAAAAATAGAGACTACTTTCATTCGATTTGGACACAAAAAAGAAATCCTCTTCTTTGAAATCCATGTCAATATTCTAAAAAATAAAGATAGTATGAATTGGTATTTTGAAAGAGGAAGAGGAAGAAGTGGGTTGGATTTGATGAGGGAGTGAATTGTTTGGAGAAATTTTTTTCATTTAACACAATTGTTTGTTTTTTTAAGATTTTGATTTTTCTTCTCAAAATTAAATAAGTTAAATTGGAAATGAATATTATAATTATCTTCATGATGAGTTAATGTAAACAAATATGATATTATTTATTATTACTATTGTTCGTATACTAATAAATGATATTTAATTTTTTGTTTACAAAATTAATTATTTGATTGTTACATTGATGGAAGGATGTTTTTATTAATTGTGACATATATATATATAGTTGAAATTAAATATCTATACATATATATAGTTTCAATCATTCGAAATAAAAAAATATTTACTTATTTATTTATTTAAGTCACTATTAGATTTATACATAATATATTTTTCTTTTCAAATGATTAAAATAATTATGTACGTATAATTGATTAAATGGAGAAGAGATATGAAATATTTTAGGGATGAAATGAGATTACCCTGTACATATATTATGAAGATAAAGTCTATTAGGTGATATTTTTTTTTTTCCTTTAATTGATTGTAATAAACTTTGTTTACAAAATAGGAATAAAGTTGTAATATTTTGAATATGTTACAAAGAAATTAAAACTTTTAATTTATGAAATAAAATTTGGTGTTTACTGGGAATGGAAAAATTGGGGTTTTGGGTTGTCTAAAAAAATTGGGTTCCCTTTTCCGTTTATCAGTTAACACAATTGTTAGTTTTTTTAAGATTTTGATTTTTCTTCTCAAAATTAAATAAGTTAAATTGGAAATGAATATTATAATTATGTTCATGATGAGTTAATGTAAACAAATATGATATTTATTTATTATTACTATTGTTCGTATAGTAATAAATGATATTTAATTTTTTATTTACAAAATTAATTATTTGGTTGTTACGTTGATGGAAGGATGTTTTTCTGAATTGTGACATATATATATAGAGTTGAAATTAAATATCTATACATATATAAAGTTTCAATCATTCGAAATAAAAAAATATTCACTTATTTATTTATTTATTTATTTATTTATTTATTTATTTATTTATTTATTTATTTATTTATTTATTTATTTATTTATTTATTTATTTATTTATTTATTTATTTATTTATTTATTTAAGTCACTATTAGATTTTTACATAATATATTTTTCTTTTCAAATGATTAAAATAATTATGTATGTGTAGCGATGCGTGAATTTTGAAATAACAGAGTCGCCACCTATATTATTTGTTTGGAAACATAGGAAAACCATTTTGAAAAGAGATTTGAGGGTTCGGGGGTTAAGTTATCGAATGGGTAGGTCGAGGAGCATCCATTCCACCCAATCCGGAGATCGGTCTTGCCAATTGAGTATTATCAATCTTTTTAATTACTAATTAAATAAAGAACAAGAAAACCCTAATCAATTACTTGATTAGGAATGTCGGATTGTACGCTTCGAGATCGCCTTCATCGATTGAAGGGACTCTAGGCTAATCCTTTTGATGGGATTACACCACTCTAAAAGCCAATAGAGAGAGATTAAGAAGAAAAGAGTAAAAGTATAGGAGTTTACCTAGTTTAGGGAGGATTTGATTTAGAACGTGGTTCTAAGATGTCTTCTCGATCGAGAAGTGATTTGGGCAGAGTTTCGACTCAATATGAGAGTCAAGTCTTGATGCGGACAGAGCTTCGCCTTGATGCTAAGCTTGAGCCTTGATGTTCGTCAATCAACGTGGTTGAAGGACGAATTTAGGAGTTGTTTGTGAGTGATTTGAAGGAATCTTTCGTGGAGAGAAACCAACAAATTGTGTGTGTTGTGTGGAAAAAATGGACCTTTGAAACAGTGGAAGTCACCAAGTATTTATAGGGGTTTAGGAGGTAGAGGTGGAGAGGTAAAACACTCCTAGGAAGCTTCCAGAACTCAATTCTGATTGGAGAACCGGATTAGATGAGGTTTATCAAGAAAGGAGGTTGAAACGGAGAAGGAGAGTGATTTCTGCACATCCTGTCGAGGGGATATCTCGCGCGAGATATGATATCTCGTGCGAGATATCTAGTCTGATGACTATTTTGTCCTCTTCAGTTTATTCCGTTAGTCAGTTAGGTCTAGGGATGGCAATTTAACCGAACCCGATTCGTTCCGAAGGGTGATCCGATCCGAAATTTTCGGATTTGGTAATTTTTTTCATGATCCGTTCGGATTTCGGATCGGATACGGTTTTGGTATGATCCGATCCGATATCCGATCCGATCCGATTCGCTATATTTTATTACCCGATCCGAAATCCGATCCGAGATCCGATCCGATCCGATCCGATCCGCTTTTTTAAACCTAGTTTTTCATTTTTACCCCCTAATGTTCTTTTAATTTTCATTTATATCTTTCATATATAAAGAAAAATATAGGGTTTGATTGGTTTACTCTCTCTCCGCAGCACAAACTCTTTCTCTTCTCTTGGCGACGCATCCACGATTCACGCACGGTCTCTCCCTCTTCTTCACAAGTCTCTTGCCGGCCGGCGAATCTAAGGTATTTTCGAATCATTTCTTTAAATTTACACTCCAAAAGTCTAAATCAGTTGAGGATTTCAATTTAATTATCCCTAATTGTTGTTTTTCTTCAAGATCATCACGATTCACGCACGGTCTCTCTCTCTTCTTCACAAGTCTCTTGCCGGCCGGCGAATCTAAGGTATTTTCGAATCATTTCTTCACAAGTCCGAAACCTAGCATTGTGTTTTAACTTTTAAGTAGTCAATAATGAGCTAGAATAAGAACCCAAGATCGCAGATGACTTAAAAGCTGTATTTATTTCTTTAAGGGACAGCCAGTGTTGAAGACTCTGTGTCCTACAAAATGCCAAGCTTTTGAGAAGATGCTAATTAAATTTGACATGCATTATTTCATTTATGAAATAAAAAAGGCTGGTTACCCGAAATGTGCTACTTCTATCATTGAACTTCCCTCTCCCAATTAGCATACGGTTTGGGGAACGTTCGGTGAGTGCTAGAGTCACTACAGGGTCGATGCCAATCCCTAAAATGGACTATGTTGTTAATCAACAAGAAACTGGTCACGAGAACACCGGGAATGAGGTGCAATAGCAGAATATGTGTGCTCAAGAAGTATTATTAGCTGCTATAGTGTTTTAGGGTAACCCATGTCGAAGTAATATTGATCTCTCCCCTCTTTACATGATCCAATCATTGGTTTGGAGCTGTTTGATGCTCCAATTTTTTTTCATTGGACCTATGAAGGTTCCTGCTCTCTTTCTTTGCTTTTAATTTTTCGTTTTGATTCTTCATCAGAAATTGAGTTGAGCTGAACATTTTGCTCTCTTTTCGTTTTGAGCTGAACATTTTGCTCTCAGAAATTGAGTTGAGCTGAACATTTTGTTCTTTCAATTGAGGTTCCTGCATGTTTTAGCTTCAACATTAACTTGTTCACTGACTTTATCTGTTTAATCTTTTGTTTATTGATAGATGTCTAAAGAGGTTGATGAAGGTTCACCAATTAATATCGATGATGATGATTTGCATATGTGTGAAGATAATAGTCAACCTAAGAACAAAGATTGTGGTGCCTCTCAAAATCAAAGTGTTGCAAGCAAGACTGATGGTTCTAATCCTTCTGTGAATGAGGTAACATGCACTTCCAAAGGAGATATGAAGAATTTAAGGTCTCCGGTTTTGGCTGAGATGACTAGAATTATGATGCCTGAGGGCATGGTTGCAATTTGTAACCATTGCCAACAAAAACTAGCTGGTGCAAGTAAAAAGGGTACTTCACATTTGAAAAATCACTTAGATAGGTGTAAAAAGAGAAAGAATAGAGACGTTAAACAAATGTTGTTGCAAGGTAGGGAGAAAAAAGGAGAGGGTACGGTGCAGTATCGTCCATTTGTGTTTGATAAAGATGTGTCGAGGAATCAACTTGCCAATATGATTGTGTTACACGAATACCCATTGAGCATGGTCAATCACGACGGATTTCGTGCTTTCACAACAAGCCTCCAACCGTTGTTCGGAACTATTTCAAGAAATACGATTAAGAGTGATATTTTCAAGATATATCATTCCATGAGGGAGAAGTTGGTTGCGTTGTTGAATAAATTGGACTCTAGAGTTGCTATTACTACAGATATGTGGAGTGCAAAGCCAACCAAGAGAGGGTTCATGTCAGTTACAGCTCATTATATTGATTCTGAGTGGGTTTTGCAAAATCGGCTACTAAGGTACATTCTAATTTACTTGCATAAATTTTGTCTGCTTAGTTTTTTCTTTGTTTTAGTTGGTTTTTACTTTGTTTAGTTGGTTTTTACTTTGTTTTAGTTGGTTTTAATTAGTCATTTAGATTATATCTTTTATGACAAATTTATTTTATTCTTTTCAATTTAGGTTTATTTATGTTCCTCCTCCACATGATAGTGATGTCCTTACAGACAACCTCGTTGAAGCTTTAATGGATTTAAATGTCGATAGTAAATTGTCAACAATCACAGTTGACAATGCAACTTCTAATGATGCCATGTTAGACAAGATTGTTGATAGATTAGATCCTAACACACTATTGATGAGAGGGGACATTCTTCACATGCGTTGTTGTGCTCATATCTTGAACTTGATTGTTAAAGATGGTTTAGAAGTGATTAAAGATGAGATTGAAAAGGTGAGAAAAAGTGTCATCTTTTGGATAGGGTCAAATGGTAGAATTCTAAAATTTGAGGAAACGGCTCGTCATCTATCAATTAAAGAGACTAGGTGTTTGACTCTTGATTGTCCGACTAGATGGAATTCAACTTATATTATGCTTGAAACGGCTTTGTTGTATAAAGTTGTATTTCCAAGATTGAAACAAAAAGAAAGATCATATAATTCTTTACCGAGCGAGGAAGATTGGAGAAAAGTTGAAAGAATTACCGAGAGATTGAAATTATTTTATGATGTAACGATAATGTTTTCGGGAACTTCTTATCCTACGGCTAATGAGTTTTTTGTAAAAGTTTGTGATATCAAATTGGCATTAAGTGATTGGGTTAATGATTCCGAATTGTTTATCTCGGCAATGGCGAAAAGAATGCTTGAAAAGTATGATAAATATTGGGGTAAATGCCATGAAATTCTTGGGATTGCATGTGTTTTGGATCCTAGATTTAAGTTGAAGCTTCTTGAATATTTTTTGCCCCGTATTTATGGTGATTTGGCTTCCATTGAGATTGAAAAATTCGGAATAGTTGTTATCTCTTGTTGAATGAGTACCAAAATAAAATTGAGGGACTTGTGAATGAAAGTGTTGTGTGTGGGACATCTTCCAAATCTTCAAGTAATGCAAATGACTCTCTTTCGGGTTATGACATGTTCCTAAGTACCACTTCTTGTCAAACGGATGTAAAATCGGAACTAGATCATTATTTGGAAGAAAAAGTTGTACCAAGGACTCTCAAGTTCGATATTTTAGAATGGTGGAAGATAAATGGTAACAAATTCCCATTACTACAAAAAATTGCTAGGGACATCCTTGCTATTCCGGTTACAAGTGTTGCATCGGAGTCGGTTTTTAGCACAAGTGGAAGATTGGTTAGCCCCCATCGGAGTAGATTGGCACCTAATACATTGGAAGCATTGATGTGCACTCAAAATTGGCTTCGGTGTGAAAATAAGGGTAACTATTTGAATTTGCTACCTTTTTCATTTTATGCAACTTGTTAATTTTATTTACAAATATAAACTCCTTTTCTATGTATTCTATGTAGGTCTTTCTTTGAGCGTTGAGGAGGAGCAAAACATGGCAATTTTCCTTGAGAATGTTGAAGAGTGATTGAGTAGGTATATCTCACTGTTAATTTCGGGCTCCATTACCTTCCTCGGTTCCACTGTTGCAGCCTCGGTCCTTAGAGCGGGATTTGATAGATTTTTCATTTTGTTTGCCAACTTTCACTGTTATATAAATTTTCTTCTTTGGGAAGAATTTCTTTTGTGGTTTATGCTTTATATTTTCGTTTGTTTATGTATGCCTGAATTATTGCTAAAGCAATTTCGTATAACATGTCATATACTCCTCCGTCCCGTATTTGAAAACATTTGTTTGATGAACTTTGTAGGCTTCGGATCATCTGATGGCGCAGATTCCTTCCCAGCTGTGGCATTTCCGGAGCTGGAGTATTTAATATCTCACCTTGTTTCATTATGGGATTGTAGTTTGGTCTATTTGTTTTTGTTTGGATTGTTAATTTGTTATGGGATTGTAGACTTGTAGTAAAGACTTGTAATATTTGGATGGTAAAAATGTCATGTTAACATGTACTTAATGTTTCATTATATTTATGGGATTGTAGTTTATGGCTTTGTTTTTTTTTTTTGTTCATCAAGGGACAGTTAATATGCAAAAAAAAAAAAAAAATTACAGCTTCGGATCGGATCGGGCTTCGGATCGGGGCTCGGATAAGGTAATTTCGGATC
Organism: Adenophora triphylla var. japonica; assembly: GCA_022495995.1. Lineage (NCBI taxonomy): Eukaryota > Viridiplantae > Streptophyta > Magnoliopsida > Asterales > Campanulaceae > Adenophora > Adenophora triphylla. The sequence goes on from JAFEMH010007002.1 coordinate 25,989, forward strand.
GGATCGGATTCGGATATGGCCCCTTAGTATTCGGATCGGATATGGATTTTGGCTGATCCGAGCCGATCCGATCCGATTGCCATCCCTAGTTAGGTCCAAAACTAACGAGGTTAGTTAGAAACTTAACGAAACATGACGAAACTAATGTGCTTTCATCAAAACACAAAAGAGAGACGAAGAGTGGTGTAATCATGAATTATTGGTTCAGAATGGGGTGTCTACAAAGCCCCTCGGCGACAGGTCTTATGAAAGAAGAAGTGTCGTCGATAGAAAAGACATCATTCTGAACATTGGGATGGTCGTGCCGCACGGCTGCCTACGTATCTCTAAGAGAGAATCAGACCAAACGTAGTTCGACTCCAAAACACTAAAAAGGCTATTTTAGGTATTTTGAAAAGCATTTTTGAAAATCGAAGAGGGATTTTTTTTGAAAAGGTAAAATCATACTGAGGAATCAAAAGACTTGACCCAATTCTGAAGATACCCATTTGTTGATGAAGTTGTTGAAGTGTGCCGCCCGAGGTTACTGACGTTCCCGTTGTTGTTGCCGAGGTCACGGATTTTGTTGACGTTGCCGAGGTCACGGACTTGAAGTTTGCTGCCGTCACAGACTTTGATATTGTTGCCGAGGTCACGGACTTGAGGTTTGCTGCCATCACAGACTTTGAAGTTTTTGCCGAGGTCACGGACTTGAAGTTGCTGCCGTCACAGACTTTGATATTGTTGCCGAGGTCACGGACTTGAGGTTGCTGCCGTCACAGACTTTGATATTGTTGCCGAGGTCACGGACTTGAGGTTGCTGCCATCACAGACTTTGTTGATGTTGCCGAGGTCACGGACTTTGAGTTGCTGCCGTCACAGACTTTGATATTGTTGCCGAGGTCACGGTCTTGAAGTTGCTGCCGTCACAGACTTTGATATTGTTGCCGAGGTCACGGACTTGAAGTTCTTGCCGTCGCGTACTTTCGGTGTTGCCGAGGTCACGGACTTGAAGTTGTCGGTTGAGATGGAGGTTCTGTCGGCCCCTGTAATGCAAGGATATATGCATGCTGATCTCGGATAGACCCGAATGATTCTTACCTTTCTGTACCTGTCAGCACATAAAGATTCCAAGTAGAGATTTTTTCCAAATTTTAGTTGTTTGACTGGACTTACGTGGTGGTGCTCACGTCTGTTCGTGTAAATGGCCGGTCGGACATTTTGGTGGTAAGTTTATGTATGAGTGTATGGTATACAGACATGTAGGGACATGTGTATGGATTTGTATTTGAGAGGGGTGAAATATATGAGTGAACTTGTGTTTGACAAGTTGGGACCAAATCAGGTTTGTGCAGAATCTGTTGCTAGTCAGCAAGGCTGGATTGTTTCTTCATTGTTGTAGGATTTTGATGAGTAACCTTGTGTGAACACATCTAGGCCTGTTGAGAATTTTCATTCTTACTTCTCCTTTGAGTCGTGTCTCTAGGAGGCAAACGACTACAAATCTGTCGACTGTCGTAATGGCTTTATGTCCAAGGCCCTTTGGTGTCTCAAGCCCCAAGTTGTTTGCAAGTGGTAGATGACTTTGTGAACAGGCTTGTGAAGCTGCTCTCTTTGATTTGAAGGTGATCGAAGAAGACTCTCCTTGTTGATTTTGATTTGAAGAAGATCGAATGATGCTCGATGAAGAAGGTTGAAGACTACTCTCCCTTTGTCCTTTGATTTTTTTTCTTTCTTAGTGCGCACCCTGGTTTTTGCCTAGACCGCCCTTTCGGGTTTTCAATCTAGCGGGCATCTCTTTTGCGTCTTTTTTTTTGAATAGTATGTAACTCGAAGAGAACTCAGAGAGAGAAAATCTTATTGAGGAGAGAAATGAGATCTCAAGTTAGTTTAGGAGAGACGGACTCTATTCATTGGAAGGTGATCCAAGCATTGTTTTTTTGGAGAAGTGTATTCTCTAATGATGAGAGGGAGAAGCAAAGAGGAAAGCCCCTAATGCAGATTTGATTATTTTGAAGAGTTGAAGTAGAGATTGACTGGGGGAGGAAAGGTGAGGAAGCCCCAGTTTTGATGCTTGAATTTCAAGAGTGTGTATGAGAGTGGCTAACAGGAAGCCCCTAGACTCAACAAAGAACGCTACATGGCTCAAAGGTCTAGAAAAGTTGTTCTACCTTTTAATGAACCGTGCATCACCTAGAAGTTTCTAAATAAGTTTGAGAAGGAAGCCAATCATTAGTATGACTTAAAGGTAAACATTTTTCTTGATACTGAAAGTCTTCTTCACTTGATGTAGGAGGATTTTGAGAAATCCTCTTTTCTTTTGTTGGTATCGCTTGACTCCTCTTCTTTGTGGGAGAGTCCTTCTTGCCTTTGTTGAAATTCCATCCTTGTTGTGGGGCGATGAAGGCTTGAGAGTTTTTCTTTCTCCTTTTTTTTTCTTTTTCTTTTTTTTTTTTTTTCGATGCTCTATTTTTGCCTAGGACGAATTGAGGAGTTTCGACCTAGCGAGCTTTTTATTTATTTTTGTACTCTCAAAGCCTTGAGTTGAGTAGCCCCACTTTTCTTTGGATGAATGTTGACAGCAGCACCTTTGGCTTTCTTCGCTTGTTGGTCTCTAACTTTCAGTAGGGGTAATGTTTAATCCTTAAGCTTCCTAAGGATAACTTTCTTCTTAAACTCGCTTAGAAGTCTCTATTTTTTTGCGATGATTTAGGGAATGGAAGGTCCATTATTTTGCATGAGTTGAATGATATTCATGAGGTAGAACAACTTTAGGGAAAGTGTTTAGGAAAAGAAATTACTTTAATTTATTGAGAAATTTAAGAACAGACTCGATAGTTTAGAAGACACAAACTAGAGGAGGTGAGGAGTACTAGAAAGACAGAACGACTCTTCGAGTTCATACTTGGAAATTTAAAACCTAATCTACTTCTATCAAAGGAGAAAGGGAGAGGATAGTGGTAGCCCCAAAGTTGTAAGTGTGGGTTTCTTCTTGGAGCTTAATCTTCTTCATGGAGTACGAGGAAGAGGATTGGTGATGACGTTGGGACGTTCTAGATCTCCATTGTCAAAGAGGTCTTGGATGATGTCCTTCAAGTGGTGGCAGGAGTTGGTGTCGTGGCCGGTGAAGTTGTGGTACTTGCAGAATAAGTGATGAGCATGATTCGGACCCATATTCTTCGGAGGACCACCTTCCCTTGGTTTGATTTTTTCATTCTGGACAAGCACATCGAAGAGTTCTTCTTGAGTGATTCCTTCAATTTTGTCGTAGTGCCTCTTTTTCTTTTCGGGAGGAGGGACAGCAGAATACTTTCCGGTGTTAGGGCGGCTGAGTGCAATAGCGTTGACTGAAGCATCCTTACTTGTGGTGGGCTTGTTGTAGCAGAAAGTACTTTCCTTCTTTTTGCTTTTTAGGAAGTCGTCAACCCTAATTCCGGACTCGAGGAGTTCATTGAAACTAGGAAAGTAATTACCGGCGAGCTTCTCTTGAAATTCATCACGGAGGCATTGAAGGAAGATGTGGATTTGCTCTTTGAGAGTAGGCCTTTCGACGATTTCTGTGAGTTTGAGTCTCCATCTTCTAGCAAATTCAGCAAAGGACTCATTGGCATGTTGCTTGGTTTGTTCAAGATCCCTCCTAGTAGGGCGGTAGGTGGAGTTGTCTTCAAACTGCCTTTGGAAGACCAAACATGCGGATGACCAATCAAGCCTTGTAGTCGTAGGAAGAGACATGTACCAATCCCTTGCAGCACCTTCTAAAGTTTTAGGAAAGCATTGGGCCAAGATTGTGTTATCAACGCCCATTGGAAGCATGGTCCAAGTGTAGGTCTCAACATGAGCTCGAGGACAGGTAGTACCATTGAACTTGGCGATATCGGGTGTCTTGTACTTGCGAGGAAACTTGGTAATGGACTGTTGAAGAGCATCGGGATCAAATGGAACGAATGACCCTTTGGAAGTGTCAAGATTTGCAAGTTTCTTTTCGAGGTAGTTCTTAGTAACATGGTCACCAAGTTTAGTAGTTTCACCACTGCCTTCTTTCTTGGTTTTATTGCCCTTGGAGGTATGTTCTTCATCATCGGAGGAGGATGAGGAAGAGGAGGAATCGGATTCTTCCTTTTTCTTGCTTGACTTTTTGGTTTTTCTATTTACTTTGGTGTAGGATTCCTCTTCGTCGGAGGAGGATTCCACTTTCTGCTTTTGTTTTCTGCCTTTCTTGACTTTCAACTCGTGGAGTTCTTTCATGAGGGCGGCCATTTGGGCATTTTGCTCATCAATTTGCTTACTTTGTTCATCCAACCTAGTCATGGCTTCGATGAGTTGGACCTTAGCATCGTTGAAATCGGCCTCGGTGGTAGAAGGAGAAGCAGACATCGTGTCGAGCTTTGGCGAAGAACCTAGACGTGTAGCAACCGTGTTAAAGCATGATCGAGTCCCAACAAGTCGGCTGAATAGGGTGTATGAAGGCTTGAAGGTTTGAAGATTTTGGCCAAAACACGAAAAGACCGAACACTTATCTCGTACGAGACAAGTAGTCTCGCGCGAGACTTCACCACGGAAAGTCACAATTTTCTGATTTTAATCCTAATTTTGGTCGGACGGAAAATCCGTTTTGGGGGTTTCTAAAGTTCAAGAACCAAACCTAGGGACCTAGGGGTCGGAGTAATCCAAAGTAACATCAAGTTTTGTGCAATAATTTTGATGAGAAAATTTTCTCTTTTTAGGGGCAAATCCGAAGGGACAACCGTAGGGACGTTTCCGAAGCGACAATTCCGAAGCGACAATTTATTGATTTCTTTTCCGTGGATTATTGCACAAAACGATCTTGACAAGGGATTACAAGGACTCCAAGATCAAACCGACCGGTCAAGAAGTGTCTTAAAAAGTCAATCTACATGATATGTGGCGATGCAGGGCTGGAAGGCTAGGCTCCCCGCGATATGACAATCTAGGTGGATTGAATACGCGGAGTGGGATGATCCAACTTCGGAGAGACCGGCGACTAGGTGGTTACCGTCATCCGTCCTTAGTGTGGGTCCCGGGTTAATAGAGGGTATGTGTGAGCACCCCAACCCGGAACCTAACGCGTGTCCCGAGCTGGAGAGGCTCAATCTAAGAAAAACCATCTTACTTTTTAAAACATTTATTTGCCTTTAAAAGAAAACCACTTTTCAAACTTCCAAATAAAAATCAATTGGTAATATCTCTACTTAGAGGAAATCTAACCACAACTTTAATAAACCGTAATCTGATCAATTACATTGGAAACCTTAATTAACATTTGTTTAACAAAAGAGTTTTCCATACAAATTATAAAAGAGGAATACTTAATACATATTCCTAACGACCCACACCTATACTTAACTTGTCAAGCCCCAAAAGTAAAAGTCCACAATGATATCCCCGGCCTCACTGGTTCGGGTCACCTGTCTCGGAATCTAAAACAGTAAAGGGAGAGGGGTGAGAATAAATCTCAGCAAGCTATTATGAATGCAGCAATATGCCAAGTAAGATGCAACATATAGCATGGTTTCACATAGCACATTATTAAAGCGGTAAACACCTTACGTTACCTCATTTTACCTTTCCCGTCTGAACAATAAGTCGTACAACGTGGGAGTAAAACTCCACTCTTTGGTGAATTGCCCCCATGCACATTCACCGCTTATAGGTCTCATACCCCAGAGATCCATATAAGAAAATAGGATACTTATATGACCCTTATTCAGAGTATCATATAATATCATCGCCACTGTAAAGCCATTGGCTTCATACAGAGCATTCCACCGGTACACCAAATCGCAGCAGTATGTAAAGGCTCCTTATTGCTCAATACAGTAGCTTGCACAGCCCCACTCTGTGGCCACAGAGAGGGGAAGGGTCACCGGTATGATGAACCTTCAATCACTTATAGAACAAATCAATAATTGATTGAGTTCCATCATACCCACCCGAACATAAACACATTCAAGCACATAATAGATACTTGAAGTAAATCCACAAAACAGGATAAACAATATAGCAACATGGTAAAATATACTCATGCTCAACCAACATCATAGTGCAACATTTAAGTAATACACTATGCATAACATAATCAATGAATATGAAATCAAATGAGATAACAACACAACCGGATAGTCCACACTTGGGAGGCAATATAATAACATGCTAAATAATCCACACAGGGGACAAGCAATAAAACAACGTATCATAACAATGCCTACGTAGTCCTTACACATCCTCGGATAACCTCAATAAGAGTTCGTGATCTACTTCCCAAGTTCAAACCTCATTGGTGAAGTACGAATCAAGCTTAATAACCAATTTCCGGACGATGTTATGTATTACAAGGTCTCTATAGGGATTCATGTTAAATTTATCAAGTTGGAGTTACATTAAATAAGTGGCCAAAGGCTCCGCTTTAATCTAGGTTGAAAGGGATTGATTCATATCCGAATTGGATTAGGTTCTATTAATTTATAATGGTTAGGAATCATTCCCCGAGGTTTTTAGTAAAAATCAGCAAAAGAGAAGAAACTGGGGAAGGACTGGTGACATGGGCGACCGCCCATGTCACTTGGGCGACCGCCCATGTCACTTGGGCGACCGCCCAAAGGAGATGCAAGGGGAAGCCAAGGTTCTGCCGCCTTGGGCGGCCGCTCAGCCCCCATGGGCGACCGCCCATGGCCCTTTTCAGCATTTTCGAATTTCCAACCTTTTTTTTACATAGTTTAATCCCTCTTTAATCTTCCTTAATCTCATGAACACTAAAAGGATTGTTTAACCTTACATACTTCAACTTAAATCATCTAAATCCAAGACCATATAGATTTAGATTATTTACCACTTAATTCCCACCCATTTCAAAAATCAATTCAAATTAAGATCTCCTAATCTAACTTCACCCATTTCATAAATCAATTCAAGTTAAGATCTCCTAATCTAACTCCACCCATTTCATAAATCAATTCAAGTTAAGATCTCCTAATCTAACTTCACCCATTTCATATCCTCTAGGTTATCTTCCAAGAACATTAAATCCATCATATTTCATGTTCTACTCATTCAACTCCTATTAAGCTTTCCAAAGCATAAAACAACTTCATAAGAACAAGAATACATTCAAGAGTTATGAACACTTTAGGAGAAAGGAAATCATAATAACTCACATTAGGTTTTAATATGGAAGGTTGATCTTCTTCACTTGATGGATTCTCCTAGATAATCCAACTTCAAAACTACCCTTAGACTTGAATTTGATGGAGGAATGGTTTGGCTTCAAAGCTTGTGTTGAGAGCTTCCGTGGAGTCTAAGGCTTTCACTAGGAGGAAGATGAATGAATGAAGGAGGGAGAAGGGAGTAAGAGTAAGGGGGTAAAAGAGGGGAGGGTAAGGGGAGGTGACACTTGGAGTGTCTAGAGGGAGTAAGACTTTGGCCCCCCACCACAATTATCTAAAAACTAAAGGCTTTTACCCAAAATTAATATAACACTTCCCCCTAATTATTTATTCTATCCATTTTAACTTCCTCTTACTAATTATCTATTTTCTATTTTTATTATTCCCCAAAGTTCTTATTTAATATCTAATGTATTTTTAAAAGATTCTAAATTTACTTCTCTCCCAATTTATCTTAAATTAAGAATTTAAAGACATAACTGAACACATAAAGCTAACATAAATATTAAAAGCATATAATATAATATTTAAAATTAGTGCCTAGGGTTGGGGTCGTTACACTCACTCCCCCTTAAAGAAAATTCGTCCCGAATTTGACTGTCACTTACCCTAAGGTTCAAATAGCAAAGGTTACCTTTCACACTTTCTAACTTAACATTTTTAATTAGATTTCTCAATGGCAAGATTCTACTATACATTCCCATAACTCGAGTACTCTAGGACTTCACTTCCCAATTAGTCTCTTCAATTCTATGATTCTTTCCAAGATTTCCAATTTCATTAATAATACGATATTACAACGCAATATCCCAAGAATACCATACAATTATTACTAACCCGAATTTTCACGACCTCAAGAAGGTACAATTAAACAAAAGTAGTACAACTTACGTCACCCAATACATTACGATATTATATTTAAAACTTCAAATGGATTAACAAACTTTGGCGCTAAATTACCTTAGGCCTAGCTCCACTAACCTCACCCCAACAAATTGGAGATCGATAATATCTTCCTGAACCACGCCTCATACGGTTTTATCTCAATGCTAGAATGATAGCTGCTATTATACGCAAACCCGCTAAGGTTAATTAAGCTTCTCAAGTTGAAAGGAAATCCGTCACACAACATAACCTATTCCTCAAGAATTTGGGTAGTCTTCAAATCTCTTCCTTTCGACTAACTTAATCCTCCAACTCTTAGGATCGGTAACAACTCTCAAAGGAAGCTTCAAAAAGATAAGGTTCCTATTTGAATAACGCAACACAAGTGTAGCTACTCCCGAGTAGAGGATAAGAAAATCTCACTTATCTAAGTTAAATTCCTCAAAGCACACGTTATCACTTTCCCATTTCGTATAGTATCATAATCTAATCTTCCTTTAACACACCTTAAATTTTCACAAAATCCTCACATCCACAAGGTAATGTAAGGGCCGGATCTATAACTAATCTATTCTCCCTTTCTATTAATATGATTCATCCTTTTTACATCCTACTCTATTTATACGTCCTTTAGAGTCAACCAAAGCAACGACTTTACAATTCTTAAGAGTTCCTTAAATTTCTTGGGTAGCACTTGCCAACTCAAAGATCACGGACTCAATCCTCACAAGATCCTTGGTAACATCCGAGTTTAAGACTATAGAACCCAAAATTTGCAATCCTCTCGAGCCAACTCACACTAGCCAAATCTTGCACGCAGGGACTCCTCCCAAGGAATCATTTACCCTATTCTCAATTGATTTTTCCGGAACTTTATTTAACAAAGAGATCCTCATTTCTAATTACCCTAAAGTCATCAAAATAAGGGTTTAAAATTTTGCTTATCATACTCAGAACCAACACATGAAATATACCGACGGGAGCACATTTACCACTTACTCACAACTAGCACCTAAAAATTTTGAAAAGACTTCTTATGCAAGTCTAACATATACCAAATACCCTCCACATCTTAATTCAAATTTTTCATCTTAAATACCCATATATAACAAGAATTTTACATTAAGGTTTACCTATATCAAATACCAATATAAGCAATCTAGGCATGGAAAAAGGAGACTCACTTATTATGATAGTCTATCATTATACAACAACTACTTAACCCTCCCGGTCAAGTATCTCTCAAAATCATAAATTAATAATTATACCAATTCAACTGGCAATACATGCTCAGCCATAACCACATCACCATCGTGGTAAACCAAAGAAGGTTCGAGGTATTCTCTCATAAGAGCAGAATCCTCTAACAATAAAACAAAGTTTCAAACAATGTATGCCACATAAAAGCAAAACGCTATGCTACACATAATGATATGAAACAGGATCTATAAAATATGACCCCTAACTTCTGAGACAGGGAATATACCTCTAGTGACCTCCGGGGGATCCATCTCTCTTGGACCCAAAACACATACTTGACCTTGAACCTTCTCTTTTGGTTTCCCTTCCTTATCTCTTTTGATACCACCTCTTTGACCCCTTTGGCCAGGCACCCGAAGCTAACCTCGACGAAATGCGGGACAATTTTTCTGTAGTGCCCCATTTCTCCACAATTCAAGCATTTCCCTTGCTTACTCCAACACTGTCTTCGCAGTGACCCATCTTCTTGCAATATTTACAATTCATCCCATATTGTTTGGGTATTGGCCTAGGCAGAAGAAGCTACCACAAGTTCCTCTCTCACACTTCTGAAGTTAAAGCCCTTGGGCGATCTCTAATGATTTTGGATCCTTGTCCTAGATACTTTGGCTTATCTCAATCCCACCTTCCGATTTTCCACTATTTTCCTCAATACTATTCTCGATTTTATAAGCTCTCTCTAAGACTGTCTGATAATTGGTGAAGCTATCAATCACTAATTTCTTCCTAAACTCAATCCTCAAACCTTTTATAAACCTATGAACTCTTTTCGCTTCATACGATACCAAATGAGAGCAACTTCTAGCTAATTCCTCAAACCTGATTACATGCGATTCACCGTCATGATCCCTTGTTCTAGTCCTAAGAATTCGATCTCCTTCTTGTCCCTTGTAACCATCGAAATGAAATAATCCTCGAACTGTTTGGTGAAATTATCCCAAGTCCAGGGCGTATGATCCCGCTCCCAACTTCCCTTCAACATCTGCCACCACTGATCAGCTAAACCTTCAAGTTTGAACACGGCATACCTAACTTTCTCTTTGCTGGGACTTTCTATAACCTCAAAAATCCTATTTATTTCTGCTAACCATTTTTCTGCCCTTAACGAATCCGGATCTCCATTAAAGCTCGGTGGGTTCATCTTCACAAATTTTTCTAATCCATTACTTTGACATCCCTCGGGTTGATTCGGGCGATCCTCTAGTCTTCATATCTTGTACAAACTTCCTGAATAATCTCATCATCTCTTCATCCTGAATTCCACCTATGCCCATATCTCCTTCATTCTCTAGAACCTTTCGCTGATCACCCTCGCTTCCGGCCATTAGAACGAACTCCTGCATTAAACACTCGGCGTCAATTTCCACACATTCCCCTTAGTTTAGACATCTACCCTTGACCTCTAAACTAATCTACGATACCAACCGTGAGCACCCCAACCCGGAACCTAACGCGTGTCCCGAGCTGGAGAGGCTCAATCTAAGAAAAACCATCTTACTTTTTAAAACATTTATTTGCCTTTAAAAGAAAACCACTTTTCAAACTTCCAAATAAAAATCAATTGGTAATATCTCTACTTAGAGGAAATCCAACCACAACTTTAATAAACCGTAATCTGATCAATTACATTGGAAACCTTAATTAACATTTGTTTAACAAAAGAGTTTTCCATACAAATTATAAAAGAGGAATACTTAATACATATTCCTAACGACCCACACCTATACTTAACTTGTCAAGCCCCAAAAGTAAAAGTCCACAATGATATCCCCGGCCTCACTGGTTCGGGTCACCTGTCTCGGAATCTAAAACAGTAAAGGGAGAGGGGTGAGAATAAATCTCAGCAAGCTATTACGAATGCGTGATATGCCAAGTAAGATGCAACATATAGCATGGTTTCACATAGCACATTATTAAAGCGGTAAACACCTTACGTTACCTCATTTTACCTTTCCGTCGAACAATAAGTCGTACAACGTGGGAGTAAAACTTCACTCTTTGGTGAATTGCCCCCATGCACATTCACCGCTTATAGGTCTCATACCCCAGAGATCCATATAAGAAAATAGGATACTTATATGACCCTTATTCAGAGTATCATAAAATATCATCGCCACTGTAAAGCCGTTGGCTTCATACAGAGCATTCCACCGGTACACCAAATCGCAGCAGTATGTAAAGGCTCCTTATTGCTCAATACAGTAGCTTGCACAGCCCAGCTCTGTGGCCACGAGAGGGAAAGGGTCACCGATATGATGAACCTTCAATCACTTATAGAACAAATCAATAATTGATTGAGTTCCATCATACCCACCCGAACATAAACACATTCAAGCACATAATAGATACTTGAAGTAAATCCATAAAACGGGATAAACAATATAGCAACATGGTAAAATATACTCATGCTCAACCAACATCATAGTGCAACATTTAAGTAATACACTATGCATAACATAATCAATGAATATGAAATCAAATGAGATAACAACACAACCGGATAGTCCACACTTGGGAGGCAATATAATAACATGCTAAATAATCCACACAGGGGACAAGCAATAAAACAACGTATCATAACAATGCCTACGTAGTCCTTACACATCCTCGGATAACCTCAATAAGAGTTCGTGATCTACTTCCCAAGTTCAAACCTCATTGGTGAAGTACGAATCAAGCTTAATAACCAATTTCCGGACGATGTTATGTATTACAAGGTCTCTATAGGGATTCATGTTAAATTTATCAAGTTGGAGTTACATTAAATAAGTGGACAAAGGCTCCGCTTTAATCTAGGTTGAAAGGGATTGATTCATATCCGAATTGGATTAGGTTCTATTAATTTATAATGGTTAGGAATCATTCCCCGAGGTTTTTAGTAAAAATCAGCAAAAGAGAAGAAACTGGGGAAGGACTGGTGACATGGGCGACCGCCCATGTCACTTGGGCGACCGCCCAAAGGAGATGCAAGGGGAAGCCAAGGTTCTGCCGCCTTGGGCGGCCACCCCACGGGCGACCGCCCATGGCCCTTTCAAAGCATTTTCGAATTTCCAACCTTTTTTTTTTACATAGTTTAATCCCTCTTTAATCTTCCTTAATCTCATGAACACTAAAAGGATTGTTTAACCTTACATACTTCAACTTAAATCATCTAAATCCAAGACCATATAGATTTAGATTATTTACCACTTAATTCCCACCCATTTCAAAAATCAATTCAAATTAAGATCTCCTAATTTAACTTCACCCATTTCATAAATCAATTCAAGTTAAGATCTCCTAATCTAACTCCACCCATTTCATAAATCAATTCAAGTTAAGATCTCCTAATCTAACTTCACCCATTTCATATCCTCTAGGTTATCTTCCAAGAACATTAAATCCATCATATTTCATTTTCTACTCATTCAACTCCTATTAAGCTTTCCAAAGCATAAAACAACTTCATAAGAACAAGAATACATTCAAGAGTTATGAACACTTTAGGAGAAAGGAAATCATAATAACTCACATTAGGTTTTAATATGGAAGGTTGATCTTCTTCACTTGATGGATTCTCCTAGATAATCCAACTTCAAAACTACCCTTAGACTTGAATTTGATGGAGGAATGGCTTGGCTTCAAAGCTTGTGTTGAGAGCTTCCATGGAGTCTAAGGCTTTCACTAGGAGGAAGATGAATGAATGAAGGAGGGAGAAGGGAGTAAGAGTAAGGGGGGTAAAAGAGGGGAGGGTAAGGGGAGGTGACACTTGGAGTGTCTAGAGGGAGTAAGACTTTGGCCCCCCACCACAATTATCTAAAAACTAAAGACTTTTACCCAAAATTAATATAACACTTTCCCCTAATTATTTATTCTACCCATTTTAACTTCCTCTTACTAATTATCTATTTTCTATTTTTATTATTCCCCAAAGTTCTTATTTAATATCTAATGTATTTTTAAAAGATTCTAAATTTACTTCTCTCCCAATTTATCTTAAATTAAGAATTTAAAGACATAACTGAACACATAAAGCTAACATAAATATTAAAAGCATATAATATAATATTTAAAATTAGTGCCTAGGGTTGGGGTCGTTACAGTATGTAGTGCAATGACAGTTATATATGAGTGCGCGTGTGTGAGAGTCAATCTAGGTGATAGAGTAAAATAGAAAGTTTTTTTTTTGAAAACTAAAAGAAAAACAGATAATGGCCGCACCAAGTGGTTGCCTACGTTTCTCCCAAATTAGGAAGACTCAGGCCGTCGAAGTTTCACTTAAAGAGAGAGAGAGAATTAAATTAATTAATTACAACTCCCGAGTCCTCCGTGGACCGGTAAAAAATTAAAATAATTCAATCGCACGCAGTTATATAGTTTGAGTAATTAAAATTATTCTACTCTGCATAATAAAATAAATACAAGCAAAATAGAAATAATAATTTTATTTTGAATTTTCTGATTTTTTTTGAAATTTCGAAACTGTTTTTGGTTTTGTTTTTTTTTTTTTTTTTTTTTTTTTTTTTATCAATAATCATTAACTAATCAAGGTTTAATGGAGCAATGATTAGGAGTGTACAGAATGAAAGTGTTTGGCGGCTAGAGAAGTCTTTTTTCCTTTTTTTTTTTTTTTTTTTTTTGTCAAACGTAGATATGAAGGTCAACTGACCTATTAATCCCTTTGTATTTTTTTTTTTTTTTTTTGTTCCCTGCGCCGCCAAAGTGGAGGGATTTTTGTTTGGCTTTTTTTTTTCTCTGCCGTGTACTAATCTCGCGCGAGATTAGTATATCTCGCGCGGGATAAGTATTCGGACAGTTTTTTTTTTTTTTTGAAAACAGTGTCGAAAAATTCCAAAAAATTCAGAAAAATCAGAATTTTTACAGAAAAATAAAAAGATTGATAATACTCAATTGTACGCAAGTCTAACCCTCTTAATTAATTGTCCCCAGCAGAGTCGCCACTGTAGCGATGCGTGAATTTTGAAATAACAGAGTCGCCACCTATATTATTTGTTTGGAAACATAGGAAAACCATTTTGAAAAGAGATTTGAGGGTTCGGGGGTTAAGTTATCGAATGGGTAGGTCGAGGAGCATCCATTCCACCCAATCCGGAGATCGGTCTTGCCAATTGAGTATTATCAATCTTTTTAATTACTAATTAAATAAAGAACAAGAAAACCCTAATCAATTACTTGATTAGGAATGTCGGATTGTACGCTTCGAGATCGCCTTCATCGATTGAAGGGACTCTAGGCTAATCCTTTTGATGGGATTACACCACTCTAAAAGCCAATAGAGAGAGATTAAGAAGAAAAGAGTAAAAGTATAGGAGTTTACCTAGTTTAGGGAGGATTTGATTTAGAACGTGGTTCTAAGATGTCTTCTCGATCGAGAAGTGATTTGGGCAGAGTTTCGACTCAATATGAGAGTCAAGTCTTGATGCGGACAGAGCTTCGCCTTGATGCTAAGCTTGAGCCTTGATGTTCGTCAATCAACGTGGTTGAAGGACGAATTTAGGAGTTGTTTGTGAGTGATTTGAAGGAATCTTTCGTGGAGAGAAACCAACAAATTGTGTGTGTTGTGTGGAAAAAATGGACCTTTGAAACAGTGGAAGTCACCAAGTATTTATAGGGGTTTAGGAGGTAGAGGTGGAGAGGTAAAACACTCCTAGGAAGCTTCCAGAACTCAATTCTGATTGGAGAACCGAATTAGATGAGGTTTATCAAGAAAGGAGGTTGAAACGGAGAAGGAGAGTGATTTCTGCACATCCTATCGAGGGGATATCTCGCGCGAGATATGATATCTCGTGCGAGATATCTAGTCTGATGACTATTTTGTCCTCTTCAGTTTATTCCGTTAGTCAGTTAGGTCCAAAACTAACGAGGTTAGTTATAAACTTAACGAAACATGACGAAACTAATGTGCTTTCATCAAAACACAAAAGAGAGACGAAGAGTGGTGTAATCATGAATTATTGGTTCAGAATGGGGTGTCTACAGTATGTATAATTGATTAAATGGGGAAGAGATATGAAATATTTTAAGGGTGAAATGAGATTACTCTGTACATATATTATGAAGATAAAGTCTATTAGGTGATGTTTTTTTTTCCTTTAATTGATTGTAATAAACTTTGTTTACAAAATAGGGATAAAGTTGTAATATTTTGAATATGTTACAAAGAAATTAAAACTTTTAATTTATGAAATAAAATTTGGTGTTTACTGGGGATGAAAAAATTGGGGTTTTGAATTGTCTAAAAAATTGAGTTCCCTTTTCCGTTTATCAGTTAACACAATTGTTAGTTTTTTAAGATTTTATTTTTTCTTCTCAAAATTAAATAAGTTAAATTTGGAAATGAATATTATAATTATGTTCATGATGATTTAATGTAAACAAATATGATATTTATTTATTAGTACTATTGTTCATATAGTAATAAATGATATTTAATTTTTTGTTTGCAAAATTAATTATTTGGTTGTTACGCTGATGAAAGGATATTTTTCTGAATTGTGACATATATATATAGAGTTGAAATTAAATATCTATACATATATAGAGTTTCAATCATTCGAAATAAAACAATATTTACTTATTTTTTTATTTAAGTCACTTTTAGATTTATATATAATATATTTTTCTTTTCAAATGATTAAGATAATTATGTATGTATAATTGATTAAATGGGGAAGAGATATGAAATATTTTAGGGGTAAAATGAGATTACTCTGTACATATATTATGAAGATAAAGTCTATTAAGTGATATTTTTTTCCTTTAATTGATTGTAATAAACTTTGTTGACAAAATAGGGATAAAGTTGTAACATTTTGAATATGTTACAAAGAAATTAAAACATTTAATGTACGAAATAAAATTTGGTGTTTACTGAGGATGGGAAAATTGGGATTTTGGGTTGTCTAAAAAAATTGGCTCCCTTTTTCGTTTATTATTTTTAAACTAATACGAATTGGTTTAATATATACTCCCTCCGTCCCACGTCATTGTGAACCATTTTTTCGGGCACAATAATTAAGAAATATTATTAAGATAATGAAAATGTGTGGTAGGAAATAAAGAGAGAGAATGAGTGGAGTTAATAGTAGGTTGGTTGAATAAATTGTATGGTGAAAAATGAAGAGAGAGAATGAGTGAGTGGGGTAGGGTGAATATAAAATAATAAATTTGTTTCCATTTTGGGTAGTTTGCATTCACGTGGAACGCACCAAAATGAAAATAAGTTTGCATTCACGTGGGACGGAGGGAGTATGTATTTAATGTCTTTAAGTATTTTCGATTCAAGATGTTATTTGATTAAGGAAAATTGTTTGCATAATCGTATTTTTTGTTGTTCTCCATGTTAATTCTCCTCTATTTACGTTAAATATCACTATCTCATATTACATTATTTAACTTTAATCAATATTTAATTAGATATATTGTTGTACTAATTTTGATTGGGAAAATTGTTTAAATAATCGTATTTGCTGTTGTTTTCTTTATTATTTACTTTTCTATATTTACGTTAAATATCAATATTTCATATTATATATTTTAATTTTAATTGGTATTTGATTATATATATTGTTGTACTAATTTTGGTGTAAGATAAATTATGCTATTTTCGTGCATCGCACGGGTGTATTGCTAGCATACACTAAAGATATCAAAAATTCGGTTAGTTAATAAAATAAAACCTAAATTATAATATTTACAATATTTATCTATTTTAACTAATAATAAGAAAGTAACAAATTTTTATTAATTCAATCTTTGACTTGTCAAACCGTGTGTATGAACTCATTTTTTAAACACTTTCAAAATTTTAACCATGTTCAAAAGAAAACACTCCACCAGCTGATATAACATACAATCATAACCATATACTCACCTATAAAAAACGTATATTCTTTCTACGTAAAAATGCACACTTATAAAAATAAATAAAATAAAATAAAATTTTTATAAATGTAGAAATAAATAAAAATTTTAAATACATTTTTAAAAAGTGTGTGACATCAAATGATTTTTTTTTAAATTAAGTACTAATTTAAAATAAAAATAAAAATAAAAATAAAAATAATGGACAATAATAGAGCCCAACCGAATTTTAATGATTCAATAAAGGGAAGGAAAAAAAAAAGTCATTGACTTACGTAAGAAAGAAACGGCGTATGGAGGGAGGGAGAAGCAATAAATATAAATATAAATATAAATATAAATATAAATATAGAGAGTGGAAATAAATTAAATAAAAAAATAAAAGAGAGATGTCCATGGAAGTAGGGGAAAGTGACATGTTTGAATTAGGAAGAAAGCGAACCCCCTAAATTAGACTTTCTTCTTTTCTCGTGTATTCCCACCCCACTCCTCACATGAATAATTTCTCTAAGTAACACAAAGCAAATTCATTATTTTGCTTATACGCACTATTAAACACAAAGATTCTGGCTCTAACACAAAAAAGTAATATGCTGAGAATAAAAATAATGAAGGAAGAAATGTGTGTATTTTATTATGCTGAAATGTACACCTATTTATAGTAGTTAAATAGAAAATATCTGAAGCAAATTCCCTGAACTAACTTCCTAACGAAACTCCTGCATATCAGCAATTTATTATCCCTAAACACTCTAACTAATTTGACCAAGTAAACACAAGACTAAGTCTACTAACTGGTAACAACTTGGAAATGCTAACAGCTAGAAAATACTAAGCATCAGCACTAATATTTGACACTCCCCCTTAGTGCGTGCTTACGATCAATCAAACCAAGAGCTTCACGAAACATCTCGAGCTTTGATTTTGGCAATGCTTTTGTAAACACATCAGCAACTTGCTCACTTGTTCGAACATTTTTCAACTCAATTTCTTGCTGCAGAACTTTCTCCCTAATAAAATGATGTTGAACTTCAATGTGCTTTGTTCGAGCGTGGAACACCGGATTTGATGCAAGCTTGACTGCACTTTCATTGTCGCACCACATAGAAACTTGATAATCCACCTTCCCATAAATATCGGAAACTAATTGCTTCAACCAAACACACTCCTGGGCAGCCATCGTAGCAGCACAATACTCAGCTTCTGTGCTTGAAAGAGTAACATTTGGTTGTTTCTTGCTGCACCAAGAAACTACAGCGGAACCCATACTAAAACAATACCCTGTTGTTGATCTTCTGTCACAAGTATCTCCTGCCCAATCAGAGTCAACAAAGCCACTTAGTAGAAAGAACTCAGTCTTCTTATACAGCAAACCGAACTCAAGTGTACTTTTCACATATCTTAGGATTCTCCTTCCAGCATCCATGTGAGAAATCTGAGGATTTTCCATAAATTGAGAGATAACACCCACTGCAAAAGACAAGTCCGGTCTTGTTATAGTTAAGTAAATCAAACTACCAACAAGTTGCCTAAACTTCTATGGATTAAGAAAAGGCTTTCCTTCATCCTTTTGTAACTTGGCATGGGAATCCATAGGCGTAGGCTTTAGTTTGGCTGCTTCCATGTCAAAACGTTCCGGCAATGTTTTTGCGTATCTTCTTTGAGATATAAATAGACCACCATTGTCTACTCTTTCTATCTCTAAACCAAGAAAGCATCCAACTTCTCCCAAATTTTTCATCTCAAATCGAACGGCTAGATCATCACACAATCGTGTAATCTCAACACAATTATCTCCGGTTATGATCTTGTCATCCACATATAAGAGAACTAGAATATGCAACTCTGAATTTATTTTAACAAACATGCTTGAATCAGATTTTGATACCTCAAAGCCACAGAAAAGAAGGTATTCAAAGATTTTTCCATACCACGCACGCGGTGCTTGTTTGAGGCCGTATGTGAGCACCCCAACCCGGGACCTATCTCGTATCCCGAGCTTGAGGAGCCCAAACTAAGAAATCTCATTTTCCATTTTTAAAAAATCATTTTAATTTGCCTTTACAAGGAAACCAATTCTAAATTTTCCCATAAACAAAATCAAATATAATATCTCCATTTGGAGGGATTTAAACAAATACCTTAAAAACCATACTTCATTAATTACATTGAAAATCCTAATTAGCATTGTTTAACAAAAGAGTTTTCATTACAAATTATGAAAGAGTAATAATTAAATATGACTCCCTACAACCCCCACATATACCTATCCTGACAAATCCCAAAAGCAACAGTCCACAATCGTCTCCCCGGCCTCACTGGTTCAGGTCACCTGTCTCAGCATAATCTAAAGCAGTAAAAGGGAAGGGGTGAGAATAAATCTCAATGAGCTATTATGAATGCAGCAAGATGCCAATCAAAGTGCAACACATAGCATGGTAGCACATAACACATTATGAAAGCGGTAAACACCTTACGTTACCTCATTTTACCTTTCCCGTCTGAACAATAAGTCGTACAACGTGGGAGTAAAACTCCTCTCTTTGGTGAATTGCCTCCAGCACATTCACCTCTTATGAGACTCATACTCCAGAGATCCATATAAGAAAAGATACCTATATCAGAGTATCCAACAACAATGTCGCTAACTGTAAAGCTTTAGGCTTAATACAGAAGCATTCCCCCTAATCACCAATCGCAGCAGTATGTAAAGGCTCCTTATTGCTCAATACAGTAGCTTGCACAGCCCCACTCTGTGGCCACAGAGGGGGGAAGGGTCACCGGTATGATGAACCTTCAATCACTTATAGAACAAATCAATAATTGATTGAATTTCATCATACCCACCCGAATATAAACACACTCAAGCACATAATAGATACTTGAAATAAATCCACAAAAAGGGATAATAATATAACAACATGGTAAAATATACTCATGCTAATCAATACCATAGTGCAACAATTCATTTAATACACTATGCATAATATCATCAATAAATATGAATGATAACAAATAAATCCACCAATGGGATAACCATGCAACCACAAAATAAGCATATCCACACACTGGGATAACATAACAACTTGTCAAATAATCCACACTTGGGATGCACATAACAACTTGCCAAATAATCCATACTTAGGATATTAAGGTAACCATATAATCAATAATTCCACAACTTAGAATAACAATGCCACAAGGTGATACATACCCATTACCAATTAGTTCAATAGTGAAACCTATGGCTTCTACACCATTGCAACTATTCACCAAAGATAAAGAGTAAGTGAGGCTACTATATATCATAAACCATTCTTACATAGTCATTATACAACCTCGAATAACCTTAATTAAAGTTCAAGATCTATTTCCCAAGTTGGAACTATTTTGGTGAAGTACTAATCAAACTTAACAATTGTTTTCTGGACGATGATCCATATTACAAGGTCCCGATAGAGATTCAAGTTAAATTATTAAGTTGTAGTCACAATGCTTAAGTGGCCCAAGTTCTACTTTAATCTAAGTTGAGAAGGTTTGATTCATATCCGAAAGTGATTAGGTTCCATTAATTTATAGTGGTTAGGATTCATGCCACTAGGTTGTTGTCAAAAATCAGCAAGAACGGAAACTGGGAAAGTCTGGCAACATGGGCGACCGCCCAAGATGACTTGGGCGACCGCCCAAGAAGGAAAAATAAGCACTCCAGTTACTGGCCACATGGGCGGCCGCTCAAGCCCCCATGGGCGACCGCCCAAGTGGCGATTCAGCCCTTGCCCAATTCTAATCCCTTTTTACTTACATTCTTTTTCTTTTAACACCCTTTTCCATGAACACCTAAATGGTTTCTAACTTTTCAATCCTCCACTTAAATCATCCAAACCCAAAATAGTATAGACTTAGATTATTTACTACTTAAGTTCCCACCCATTTCATCATCTTATTTCAAGCTAAAAATCTTCTAATCTAACTCCATCCATTTAACTACCTCATTCCAAGTTTGAACTTCTTACTTTAATTAAACCCATTTGCTTACCCTCTTGACCCACTTCCTTAACCAACAACAACATTCTAAAGCATTTACTAAATTCCTCAACTCCAAGAAGGTTTCTAAGCATCAATCAACCATTTCAACAATAAGAACAACATTTAATAGTTTATGAACATCACATAGAAGGGAAAATCATAATAACTCACTTAGCAATTATGAAGTGGATTAAAGATCTTCTTAGCTCAAAGTGTTCCTCTTGACTCCACGAATCCAAAAGTACACCCGGATCTTCAAATGGAGAAGGTTTGGATTAACTACCATTTTTGGAAGAAATATATTGGAAGGAGGTTTCCATGGGAAGAAGGTTGAGGAAGAAGAAGGAAAATGATGGAGAATGGAGGAGTATGGAAAAGTATGGGGAGGGATAAAGGGAGTATGGGGAGGTTTGACAAATAAAGAAAAGGATGAGGGAAATAAGGGGAGGGTATGGTCCCCCCATTCCTTCTTTTTTTAAAAAATATCTTTTTCAATCATACTTCTCCTACACAAGGAAGTATACTACCCACATTTTATTTATTTTGTCCATTTCTATTATTATACCCTTCCCAAGAATATTATTTATTTCCCAATCATTTCATTTTAATATTAAGAAATCAAAGATATAAATTAAACACATAATATTAAAAATAATATTAAAAGCACATTTCATGATACTAAAATAGGTGCCTAGGTTTAGGGTCGTTACATTCACTCCTCCTTAAAGAAAATTCGTCCCGAATTTTAAACTTGATTACCTTAATGATCAATAACAAAGGCTACTTCTCCAAGCATTTCAAATTACAACCTTCAAATATTTTCCTTAAGGTCATGATTCTTATATACATTCTCACAATCCAAACACTCTAGAATTAAATCCCGGAATTGAAATCCTAATAACTCTCAACGCTTTTCCCTACATAATTCAAATTTGTCTAAGCATCCTTAATTGAAGAACTCCATACGTACGAAGGATCATACAAATAAATTTTCCATATCAAGCTTTATACAGTACCCATTCAATGCTAAACTAAACTGCTATTATACTAAACTCCCTTAAGATTAATAGAACCTCTCCAGTTGAAAGGAAACCCAACACACAATCTATTCTTCAAGAGTTTGGATAGTTTTCTCATTTTGAAACTATCCTCTACTCCTATTAAATTCTGAATCACCGTTGAACTTCCTTTAAAGTCTCCACAATCTATGGGTCTATCCTGACTAATTGCAACAATATTTCGCCTTACAACTCAAAGGATACACTTGACGACTCATAAGTCTTTCGGCAAATCGCATTCGAAATCACCATAACTTTTCCGGATAATATAAAATGACGCAATTAAAATCTTTTAATAGTTCCAACCATCGCTTAGGCTTATAGATCTCTCCCCTTCGAATAACTAAATTCTCCATACTCTTAGGGTCGGTCACAAATCCCAAAAGGAAACTTCAAAAAGATAAGATTCTTACTTAGATAACGCAACACAATTGTAGTCACTCTTAAGTAAGGAGTAAGAAATTTCCGCTTTATCTAAGTTAACTTCCTCGAAGCATACGCTATCACTTTCACATTTCTCTTAATATCACAATCAAATCTTCCTTTAATACGCACTTAAAATTCACAAAATTCTCACATTCTTTAGGTAAGGTAAGGATCGGATCTATAGTTAATTTATTCCCCATTTCTACCAATATGATTCATTCTTATTACATCTTACACCATTGATATCCTTCCGAGTTATCTAAACCAACGATTTTATAATTCTCGAAAACTCCTTGAAAATTCCTTTGGTAACACTTGGCCAACCTCAAAGATTACGGACACAATCCTAATAAGAGCCATGATAACTTCCAAGCTTAAGACTATAGAACCCCAAATTTTGGAAACTTCTCGAGCCAACTCACACTATATAAACTTTGTCTACAAGGAATTCTCACCAAGGATTATTAACCTTAACCTCCAATGATTTTCATGATCCTCTCGGAACTTTAATTAACAAAGAGACCATCAATCCTAATTACCCCCAAAGCCATCGAACTAAGGATTGAAACTTGGACTATCATACTTAGAATCAACACATGAGATACCTTGATGGAACACAATTACCATCTACTCACAACTAGCACGAAAATTTTCCGGAAGGACTTCTTATGCAAGTCTAACACATACTAATTACCCTTCACATCTTTAAACAAAAACTTCCTGCCTTTAATGCTTACATAATAAGAATACCATATAAAGGTTTATTTATATTAAATACTAATATAATCAATTTGGGTATAGAAAAGAAGACTCATTTCTTATGATAGTCTACCAATGCATAACAACTACTTAACCCTCCAGGTCAAGTATATCTCAAATTTACAAATTGGTAATCATACCAAATTAACTGGCAATACATACTCAGTCATGACCACACCACTATCGTGGTAAATCAAGGGAGGTTCGAGGTATCTTCTCATAAGAGCAGAATCCTCTAACAATAAAACAATATCTCAACAATGTATGTCACATATAAGAAAAATGTGATGCCAAACATAAATGATATGCAACAGGATCTATAAAATATGACCCCTACTTCTGAGACAGGGAATATACCTTTAGTAACCTCTGAGGAAACTATCTCTCCTAGGCTCGAAACACGTACTCGACCATAGACCTTCTCTTTCGGTTTCCCTTCGTTATCTCTTTTGGTACCACCTCTTTGTCGTCCACCCGGCTGACCGCTGCTTAAAGCTCGTTCCCGCTGCCACCTTGGGCAATTCTTCCTAAAGTGTCCTATCTCTCCACACTTGATACACTTGCCTTGCTTTCTCCAACACTGATCTTCGGTATGTCCAATCCTCTTGCAAAAATTACAATTCATCCCATACTGTTTGGATTTAGGCCTAGATGAAGAAGCTACAACAAACTCTCCTCTCACACTTCCTGAAGTTAAAGTCCTTGGCTGTCCTCTAATGACTTTGGATTCTTGTCCTCGATACTTTGGTTTATTTCTAATCCCACCCTCAGATTTTCCACTATTTTTCTCAATGCTATTCTCGATCTCATATGCTCTATCTATGGTCAGTCGATAATTGGTGAAGCTATCAATCACTAATTTCTTCCTAAACTCAATCCTCAAACCTGTTACAAACCTAAGAACTCTTCTCACTTCATGCGATACCAAATGAGGGCAACACCTAGCTAGTTCCTCAAATCGGACTGAATACTGTTTCACCGTCATGTTCCCTTGTTTTAGTCCTAAGAATTCAATCTCCTTCCTATCCCTTGTAACCATGGTAATGAAATAATCCTCGAACTGATGAGTGAAATTATCCCAAGTCTGGGGCGTATGATCCCGCTCCCAACTTTTCTTCAAATTCTGCCACCACTGATCAGCTGGACCTTCAAGTTTGAAAACGGCATACTTAACTCTCTCTTTGTTGGGACTTTCTATAACCTCGAAAATCCTATTCATTTCTGCTAACCATTTTTCTGCCTTTAACGGATTTGGATCTCCATTAAAGCTCGGTGGGTTCATCTTCACAAATCTTTCTAATCCATCACTTTGGTACCCCTCAGGTTGATTCGGAACTGATCCTCTAGTTTCCATATTATGTACAAACATCCTGAATAATTTCATCATCTCTTCATTCTGATTTCCACCTATACCCATATCTCCTTCATTTCCTAGAACCTTTCGCTGATCATCATTGCTTCCGGCCATTAGAACGAACTCCTGCATTAAACACTCGGCGTTAATTACCACACATTCCCACTTAGTCTAGACATCTACCCTTGACCTTTAAACTAAGCTCGATACCAACCGCGAGCACCCCAACCCGGACCTATCTCGTATCCCGAGCTTGAGGAGCCCAAACTAAGAAATCTCATTTTCCATTTTTCAAAAATCTTTTTAATTTGCCTTTACAAGGAAACCAATTCTAAATTTTCCCATAAACAAAATCAAATATAATATCTCCATTTGGAGGGATTTAAACAAATACCTTAAAAACCATACTTCATTAATTACATTGAAAACCCTAATTAGCATTGTTTAACAAAAGAGTTTTCATTACAAATTATGAAAGAGTAATAATTAAATATGACTCCCTACAACCCCCACATATACCTATCCTGACAAATCCTAAAAGCAATCCACAATCGTCTCCCGGCCTCACCGGTTCAGTCACCTGTCTCAAAGATAATCTAAAGCAGTAAAAGGGAAGGGGTGAGAATAAATCTCAATGAGCTATTATGAATGCAGCAAGATGCCAATCAAAGTGCAACACATAGCATGGTAGCACATAACACATTATGAAAGCGGTAAACACCTTACGTTACCTCATTTTACCTTTCCCGTCTGAACAATAAGTCGTACAACGTGGGAGTAAAACTCCTCTCTTTGGTGAATTGCCTCCAAAGACATTCACCTCTTATAGGACTCATACTCCAGAGATCCATATAAGAAAAGATACCTATATCGAGTATCCAACAACAATGTCGCTAACTGTAAAGCTTTAGGCTTAATACGTAAGCATTCCCCTAATCACCAATCGCAGCGGTATGTAAAGGCTCCTTATTGCTCAATACAAGAGGCCAGCTTGCCCCACTCGCGGCCACGCAGGGGAAGGATCACCGGTATGATGAACCTTCAATCACTTATAGAACAAATCAATAATTGATTGAATTTCATCATACCCACCCGAATATAAACACACTCAAGCACATAATAGATACTTGAAATAAATCCACAAAAAGGGATAATAATATAACAACATGGTAAAATATACTCATGCTAATCAATACCATAGTGCAACAATTCATTTAATACACTATGCATAATATCATCAATAAATATGAATGATAACAAATAAATCCACCAATGGGATAACCATGCAACCACAAAATAAGCATATCCACACACTGGGATAACATAACAACTTGTCAAATAATCCACACTTGGGATGCACATAACAACTTGCCAAATAATCCATACTTAGGATATTAAGGTAACCATATAATCAATAATTTCACAACTTAGAATAACAATGCCACAAGGTGATACATACCCATTACCAATTAGTTCAATAGTGAAACCTATGGCTTCTACACCATTGCAACTATTCACCAAAGATAAAGAGTAAGTGAGGCTACTATATATCATAAACCATTCTTACATAGTCATTATACAACCTCGAATAACCTTAATTAAAGTTCAAGATCTATTTCCCAAGTTGAAACTATTTTGGTGAAGTACTAATCAAACTTAACAATTGTTTTCTGGACGATGATCCATATTACAAGGTCCCGATAGAGATTCAAATTAAATTATTAAGTTGTAGTCACAATGCTTAAGTGGCCCAAGTTCTACTTTAATCTAAGTTGAGAAGGTTTGATTCATATCCGAAAGTGATTAGGTTCCATTAATTTATAGTGGTTAGGATTCATGCCACTAGGTTGTTGTCAAAAATCGCAAGAACGGAACTGGGAAAGTTCGGCAACATGGGCGACCGCCCAAGATGACTTGGGCGACCGCCAAGAAGGAAAAATAAGCACTCAGCCATCGGGCCACGGGCGGCCGCTCAAGCCCCCTACGGGCGACCGCCTAAGTGGCGATTCAGCCCTTGCCCAATTCTAATCCCTTTTTACTTACATTCTTTTCCTTTTAACACCCTTTTCCATGAACACCTAAATGGTTTCTAACTTTTCAATCCTCCACTTAAATCATCCAAACCCAAAATAGTATAGACTTAGATTATTTACTACTTAAGTTCCCACCCATTTCATCATCTTATTTCAAGCTAAAAATCTTCTAATCTAACTCCATCCATTTAACTACCTCATTCCAAGTTTGAACTTCTTACTTTAATTAAACCCATTTGCTTACCCTCTTGACCCACTTTCTTAACCAACAACAACATTCTAAAGCATTTACTAAATTCCTCAACTCCAAGAAGGTTTCTAAGCATCAATCAACCATTTCAACAATAAGAACAACATTTAATAGTTTATGAACATCACATAGAAGGGAAAATCATAATAACTCACTTAGCAATTATGAAGTGGATTAAAGATCTTCTTAGCTCAAAGTGTTCCTCTTGACTCCACGAATCCAAAAGTACACCCGGATCTTCAAATGGAGAAGGTTTGGATTAACTACCATTTTTGGAAGAAATATATTGGAAGGAGGTTTCCATGGGAAGAAGGTTGAGGAAGAAGAAGGAAAATGATGGAGAATGGAGGAGTATGGAAGAGTATGGGGAGGGATAAAGGGAGTATGGGGAGGTTTGACAAATAAAGAAAAGGATGAGGGAAATAAGGGGAGGGTATGGTCCCCCCATCCCTTCTTTTTTTAAAAAATATCTTTTTCAATCATACTTCTCCTACACAAGGAAGTATACTACCCACATTTTATTTATTTTGTCCATTTCTATTATTATACCCTTCCCAAGAATATTATTTATTTCTCAATCATTTCATTTTAATATTAAGAAATCAAAGATATAAATTAAACACATAATATTAAAAATAATATTAAAAGCACATTTCATGATACTAAAATAGGTGCCTAGGTTTAGGGTCGTTACACCGTATAACACTTTCTTGAGCCTACAAACATGGTTAGGAAATTCCTTTGACTGGAAACCTTGGGGCTGATTCATAAAGACTTCTCTATCTAGCGCCCCATAGAGAAAAGCATTTTTCACATCAAGCTGCCATAACTTCCTGCCCTTATGTGCAGCCAATGAGACAATAGTTCGAACCGTTGTCATCTTCGCGACTGGGCTGAATGTTTCTTTGTAGTCTAACCCATAATGTTGTGAAAAACCTCAAGCAACCAGCATTGCTTTATAGCGCTCCACCGACCGTCAATCCTTTTCTTCAGCTTGTAGACCCATTTACATGTAACCGACTGAATATATTTTGGCTTTGGCACTAGCTCCCAAGTATTGTTCTTTATCAATGCTGAAATTTCCTCGTGCATTGCCGTAACCCAATTTTTGTTTCCTGTGGTTTCCTCAAACCTTGAGGTTCTTGAAAATCGAAGGGTCCTGTGAGTAAACATTGTGTCACAGTACATTGATTTGCATGAACATCATAATCTTTTTGCCACACCGGAGCCCTTCTCTCTCTACTAGATCTTCTAAGAGCTGGAGTAGAGGCATCAACACTGTCTAAACTTGGTTGTTCTAACTCGTCATGTGCAGAATCATCGCTCCCCCTTCCTCCAGAATCACCATTATGTGGCAGCAAGGTTTGGAGATCTTCTATACTACTTGATAATTCATCACCATTCTCAAGTAATCTACCTGTTATCTTTAGGCATTCAAAATAAGTGGTAACTTCATCGAATACTACATCTCGAGAAGTAGTAAACTTTTTAGTCTTGGGATCCATACACCTCCAACCTTTTCGATGCTCATCATAGCCCACAAATATACATCTTTTCGCCTTTGGATCCAACTTTGTTCTGTCACTTTTGGGAATATGAACAAAACAAGTTGAACCAAAAACACGCAAGTGACTCACATTTGGCTTTATATTAACCAAAAGTTCAAATGGAGACTTGCCATTACCTTGCCACGGAGGTAGTCGATTTACCACGTAACTTGAGCACTTCATCGCTTCAGCCCAAAGTTGTCGAGGAAGATTTTTGTCATGAATCCAAGACAAGCTTACTTCTGCTAGGTGTGCAAGCTTTCGTTCAGCAACGCCGTTTTGCTGAGGCGTTTTTCTACAAGTCATCTGCCTTTTAATTCCATTGTCATCACAAAACTTCAAAAACTCACCATCCAGATACTCCGTCCCATTATCTGTCCTTAAGCATATGATCTTGAAGCCAAGCTGCTTCTCAACACGGATTTTGAATTCAACAAACGTTGCAAAAGCATCGCTCTTTTGCTTCAAGAAATACACCCATGAGAACCTGGAGAAGTCATCAACAAATATCATCATATAATGATAACTACTATAACTTGCTGTCTTCGCTGGCCCCATCAAATCAGAATGAACTAGCTCCAATGGCGTTGCTCTCCGGTTCTTTGACTTCTTGAATGGAAGACACTTGCATTTCCCAAATTGACAACCTTGGCAAACCAATTGTGAAGGTATGCTGGTAAAGCTAGGCAGCCCATCAACCAGCTGCTTAGAAGAAATTTCTTTCAATTTCTTATAGCCAACGTGTCCCAACCTGGAATGCCAAAGAGCTGGATTATTATTTTGACCTATTCTTTCAACATATGCCTCAGTTGCAGACAACACAAATAAGTTAGATTTCTTCTTCCCACTATAAATAACATCACCAATATTTTCCTTCACATCCCCTAACACCTTAACATCATTAGGCCCAAAAAGAACATACTTTCCAGAATCAGTAATTTGAGAAACTGAAACTAGATTTTTGCATACTCCAGGAACATGATAAACACTATTTAAAACAATGTTATCGATTGAATCAGTTACCTTGACATTTACACACCCTTCTTTCGCAACCGGATGGACGGAGTTGTCTGCTGTAACAATTACCCGTTTCCCTCGATGATCTTGAGTTTTAGAGAGCAGCGAACCATTTCCAGTGAGATGATGGGTGCAACCAGAATCAAATATCCAGTTTGTCTTGTAGTCAATAGAGGCATTAACATCATGAACGTCAACTACTTCATTTGAAAAACAATTTTCCCAATCAACTCTCTCATCGCAGTCTCCATCCTTCTTCGTGCTTAAGTTTCCGTCTTCAATTTTTACGCGACAAAACTTTTTGATGTGCCCAATCTGCTTACATCTGTAACACTTCTTTTGCTTGTACCCCCCTTCTTTTGCATCTAAAACCCATTTTCATGTATCCTTTGCATCAAAGATCATATTTTTATCATCAAATTAGCATCCTTTGCATATTAAATACTATTTTTCTCATAAAAATGCATCATTTGCATAAAAATCATGTCCTTAATTAAAAAGCATCTTTTGCAACCCAAAATGTCATCTTTTCACTAAAAATGTCATTTTTACATGCATTCCCCCATGTTCCCATTAGCAACCTTCGGAACGGACCGGTGTAAAGATCCTATCTTTACATCGTTTCTTCCATTAAAGGTGCCACAATCTCTTTAGAAAGGGATAAACCTTGAACCTATATCTCCGATTATCACTTAAGACGAGCATGAAGCATCTATATAAGCTCAATCGTCTTAAGGTGTAGGATTGATGGGCTAAGGTCACTCCTTTCCTAAAGAACCTCATTTTGGACTATAGAAGAGAGTCATTCTCTCGATCACGCAAGACCCGAGGTCAAAAAGCGATGATCACAAGTCCAAGATGAGGACGGGATCAAAGTCCCGAACACATAAAAATCCAAGGAATCCCGAGCGACAACCAACTAAATGGTTTGTACGTCCAGAAGACAACTTGGGACATTCCCCTCCCCCCATATCTTTTCAAACACACGCACACAAGAAAGCACGCAAGCAAGCACGATAAACAGAATCTAGGGAGACTTGCTATGGCAAGGCACCTTGGGTGAACGACGCATGTCTCATGTCGTATGTCTCATGTTGAATGTTGAATGACGCATGTCTCATGTCGTATGTCTCATGTCTCATGTTGAATGTCGCATGTCTCATGTTGAATGTCGCATGTTGGTTGTCGCATGTTGCATCTCGCATCTTGGTTCTCTCAGCATGTTGATGTCTCCAGGTGAGGACCATGCCACTTGTCAAGTTTCTGATCTTGATCTTATCCAAACGGCATCTCTTGAGAGATATCCCTTCAATGATTGCGTGACACGTGTCAAGTAAAGATGATAATGTTCTTCACTTACTTGAATATATATACTCCCCCCCTCCATTTGTATGGTATGTTTTTAGGATATAAGCTCTCTCTTCTCTCTCTCTAGAAAATAATGTCTTATGTTTATAAATGAAATGTTATGAATTTGATTGATGATTCTCACGTCGAAGGATTTTGGGGGGAAAGGCCCCCCACCCCTAACGGTGTCTTGTCTTATAGGTCCCACATTACGTCGGACCCGAGGAGCGTTCATCCAGATCGTACATCTTTGCTACTCTCGATCAGTCCTGTGCAACCATTTTGGCCAGGCAACATCAAGCATCTTTTTTTAAAAAAAACCTATTTTAACGATTAGGTTGATTACACAAATTTGATATTCATCAAACTATTCGGTTAGTATCCCCAACTATATTTTGCATTCTCTTCAACGAAAATATCACATTGTCCCCTATTTTTCATTTTAGGTTAAATACATCATTCGTTCAATATATTATAATAGTAATACTTGATTTTTTGATTTTTTTCAATAAAAACCTTTTTTAAAAGAAAAATGTTTTTCATGTGGTTAGCATGATAACTTATTTAACTTAGAATCTATGGCACTATGAATGTCGAGATGGGTTATCACATTACTATGGATGGTGACTGGCGACTGACAGTCACCAATGAGAGGAATATGAAAACATATGTTGATCCTCTTCAGAACAAAAAAAAAAAAACATTTTTTTTTTCTGAACTCATCATCTCTTTCGTACACGTGGCCAAAATAGCCCATTTGCTAAACAAAGGTTACAGTACTTCATCTCTACGTTGACATAATTATTTTCCTTCCGTTCCATAAAGATACCCCTTTTTATTATTTTTGTTTATCCTAGAAAAATGGTCTCAATGATGGATCTCCTAAATTATTGCAAAAATATGAACATGGGGCACCTTATATTCCGCCATATCATCATGTTAACATCAGGTCAATAAATGCTTCAAATTAATGACACCTAAAACTTAATTAAGAATTCATTATATTTTTTAAAATTGATCCAACCTCATTCCAAAATTTCCAACAATATTTGAACGCTGCAACACTCGATCGCATGGTCACTTCCCCTTTTTCGATGTTTTTGTTAAATTGTTGAATAAATCGTGTTGTCTTATTTCTCGTTCTACTTTATAAGCTTCCTTTCCATTTGTTAAGAGTCTTTTGACTTCTCAATTTTGTTGAAAGTTTTTGTTTTAGATCTCTTTAATGGAAATCTTTGTCTCCTCCCCTTTGTTGTAAGTCTTTGCCTTCTCTCCGGTATATATTCCGGTATATATTGAGAGCATTAGAAAATTTATCTGGTTGCAATGCTTGAATTGTTTGGTTGCGCATTTACTGCCGACTCAAATACGTCACTTTATCATGTGATGACGTCATAAAAATCAGCCCCCCGGGGTGGCAAAAGTAGCGGAAACACGTCGGCACCTCAGGAAGAATCTGCAAAATAGCACCGTTAGGGGTGCGGGGGGTTGCTCCGGTATAACCCTCGGGCGTAAGAATCAGTCTATGTTTTGTGTATAAAACTGTATATGGAAGCTCTTTCTAGAGAGAAAGAGCTGTGGAGAGAGAGTGTTTGTGTGTGTATAATGAGAGAGAATGAGACTTACCTTTGCTTTGGAGGGTTATAGTATATATAGAGTGAGAGAGTGCTAATGTGGCATTTTATGAGGGATTTCAATGTAAATATTTGATATATGTATATATGGGATATATTTGATTGTATGGGACGGTATAAATGTGTATGTATAAATATACCGAAAAGTCAGGGCTCATCATCATATTTCTAAAGTCAAATTCTTATCGTGTGGGGGTTTACTAAAGGAAAGTGTTGAGCCGTATCCAAGTTTTACTTGTAGAAGCATTTGAGCATCACAAATTATAGTTTACAAAGACATCTATTGAAGATTTGGTTTGGGGGTTGACCGTCGCTATTCGATATGTGTTAGGTTATGTATGTTTAGATCTTAATTGCAATTATTATATTTCGGACGAGCTTTCGATATTTGTGAAGCACTTATCTTTTGAAATTTATTAATGCAATTATACGTTGCTAAAAAAAATAAAAAAAAATAAAATTGCTCCGTTAAATCGACAACTCAATGCCAAAAAATAAATAAAAATGATATAGGCAAATCGCTAGCAGCTGTTGGAGCTAGATTTATTTTAATAATGATCAGATAA
Organism: Adenophora triphylla var. japonica; assembly: GCA_022495995.1. NCBI lineage: Eukaryota > Viridiplantae > Streptophyta > Magnoliopsida > Asterales > Campanulaceae > Adenophora > Adenophora triphylla. Next base: position 59,174 of record JAFEMH010007002.1, read on the forward strand.
TGATGCAAATTTGACTTTAAAAAATAAGCAAATAAACAATAAACACTTTAAACGTACGCCTAGTACATGTTCAATTAGGTCTAAAAATAGTTCTAGCGCAATTTCATTTACTATAACATGTACTCCCTCCCTGCGTTACACCTAATTTTGAATTTTCTCTCACGACACGAAATTATGAAATATTGTTATAATAAGAGTAGAAAGAACGAGTGAAGGAGGTGTTTTGACTATAAAAAGTAAAATATTAGAGATAATAAGTGAGAGCAATATTAAGGAAATTGTTTTTGTTAGTATAACAATTGAATCTCATTGAATATAAAACTAATATAAATTTATCATTTTAGGATGTATTAAGTCGAGTGAGATGTCCAAAATGACAAATTATCCTAAGTCAGATGCGATTGAGGGAGTATATATACAAATAAGTAAAGCTTATTTATTAAAAAATTTACAAATCACTTGTGACATATATTATTATTATTATGGGATGAGAATTATGGAGTAACTATTATCAAAAGCTTATCTTTTCAGTTAGGTAGCAAAATGTAGTGGAAATTTACTGGAAGAATCTTTGAGATTTTTTTATTGATCAAAAAGACCTTTTTTTTTTTTTTAACATACCAAACACAAATATAGAGATGTTCTAAAACAAGTTGAAAACAACTTTTTGGGCTTTACATAAATGGTTAGGTATTTGCACCTACTTAACCAAAGTATTTTCTCCTAGGTAATTCAATTTTTTAGGGGGAAAATATCAAAAAAAACCCTTTAAAAAATTTTCATATCCAAAAAGTTCTAAAAATAATTATTCAATCTAAAAAGTCATAAAATTAAATTTTCAAAACCAAAAAGTCCAAAAATTAACTATTTAACGAATGTCGTTATGCTTGAAACTTTTATAAAGATGAAAATTTGTTTTATAAGAATAGTGAGTTGTTAGCTGCGCTTCTGAATCTTATATTGCAAGGCTTTATTATATTTAGAAATAATAAAAACATAATAATTAAAAAAATATTATTATAAAAAGTAAAATAATAAGATAAATTCTTAATCCCATGTACAATAATAATTAGAAAAGCAATTACATTGTCTTATTAAATTTAATTGTTATAAATTATAATTATAAAAATTTAAAATATATAATTATAGTAATCATGAATTATTTTCCCTATATCATCACTATCAACATTATTTTAAATTATTACTTACTTTTTTTTTACAATTATATTAATAATAATAGTAATATAATTATTTGTGAATTATTATTACTATTATTATTCAAGATGTATTAATTTTATTTTTGTAAAACTCATAATTGAAAAGAAAATCAAGTTTTCATCATTTTAAATTATTAAATTAATGAATCAGTTAAATCGTTAAATTTTGAACTTTTTGATATTGAAAATCTAGTTTCAGGTTTTTTTTTTTTTATAGAATAATTATTTGTAGGGTATTTTGAATTTGAATTTTTTAAAATGGACTTTTTGGTATTTTTCCCATCTTTTTAATAGAAATGTTTTCTTTACCTTAGTGGGATGAGTCTCCAACTCTCCATCAGTCACATAAGGGCTCATTTTTGGCTTTGTTAGTTCTTTTTTTTTTTTTTTTTTAATTTTTTAAATTTTATAGTGCGACGACCTCAAATTATTTTGAGATTAAAAATTTATTATTGCTGTTGTTATTGGTTAAAAAAAAGTGTCAGTCAAAAAGTTAAGCTAACCATTGTCTTTATTTAAAAGTTAAATAAAAAGCACGGGAAATAATGGAGGAATCCTCTTTTGTTTGCGATATCAACCCTCTATTTTTTCTTTATATTTAGAATCTCCTTTCAAATCGAAATTCCACTATTTATATTATTATTTTTTTATTTTTATTTTTTTGCATAAGTTGCTTTGACGTTAGCTCCTCCGATTAAAGCCGCTCAAATCATTTCCTCCCTTTTTTTTTAACCAAACGACACATAATTGCATTAATAAAATATAATAAGACGGCACTCCACAACTGTCGGGGACTCTTCTAAAATATAATGATTGCAATTAAGATTTACGCATATATAATGATTGCAATTAAGATTTACGCATAAATAGCCTAGCACATCTCGAGTAGCTATGGTTAAATCCAATGTCCTCGGGAACTATAACTTGTGATAGCTAAATGCCTCTCCAAATAAAATTTGGACACAACTCAATATAGGCTTTTAGTAAACCCTCGAATAGTAAGAAATTGGCTTTGAAAACAAGACAAAGTGATGCATTTGAGTCGACAATGAAATGAATGCGCAATCAAACATCTCAAGTATTGGACCAAGAAAAAACATTAATATAATTCTAAGATTCTCATACTGAGAAATGGAAGAAGATGAGGAAATGGAAGAAAATAAAAACAAATGATAACAACAAAAAACAAATATAGAAATTAATTCCTAATTTTTCATTTATTAATTAAAAATTTGACAATTAATAAATGCAAAATTGAAATTTTACAAATCAATCAAACAAAAAAAAAAGGAGAAATGGAAGAAAATAAAAGCAATGAAATACTGAGACAAAACTTGATGATGGCAACATAATCCCAAAGCCCGCGGACTGCCCGTCTGAAGCCTTACCCATTTCTCTTATGTGCCAACCCAGCCTGCGGGTTATGAGTCGGGCTTGGACTGTCGGCCTGGGTTGGCGCGTAATCCACCGATCCGACCCTTCTTTATTTTGCAATTTTCAATGCAAATGGCGTCCCTGAAATTATAGTCCCAGACGTATTTCTGTTATTTTATTGTGATTTATCTTAAGAAAAATGAATTTCTAAAAGAGGTGGTCTCCCGTGAGAATAAGTGGATCCGTCTTATGCATGAGACGGGTCGACTCATGACCCTGAGGCATGATCCGCCACGTGACAGCCTCTTATAAGGCCAATTTTTTTTTTCTCCAGGACCCATGGGTCCGACCCTGACACGTGGCAGCCTCTCATATGCCCAATTTTTAATTTTATTTTTTTTGCTTTTTGCTTTTTTTTTTAGTTTTTATACTCCCTCCGTCCCTAAATGTTTGTCCCATTTCCCCTTTTCCTTTGTCCCAAAAAGTTAGTCTCATTTCCAAAATTAAAGCTTCAAAATCACTAAATTTTCAAAACTTGTAACATTTATATTATCAATAATTTTCAAAGCGTTCGTAAAAATAACTAAAATTAAAGCTTCAAAATCACTAAATTAAAATGTTTGAAAAGTCAAATGAGACAAACATTTAGGGACGGAGGGAGTATTATTTTTTCGGCTTTTCAGTGGTTTAGAAAAAGTAATAGTTACCATCTCTTAATATAATGACTGTATACATATAAAGTAACATTGTTTATAAGTAAACGTAATACCTGTTTTAAAAAAACAAAAGCTCGTTTTCACCCAATTTTTTAAATGTAATACAAACTATATGTATTATATTTGAAATGCAATAACTTATGTATATGATTGTAATAGTTTATACAAGTAAATGTAACACTTTGATAGATGAAATTGTAACATATTTCTATAGATAATATAATACTTTTACATGTATTATGATAAATTTGAACTCATTGTAATTTATTGTTTGAAAACATATATATATCTATACATATGTTTTACAATTATGTACAAATACTATTACATATAAATAACACGTTTGTTACATATTAGTTATAATAAGTATTACTTTTGCCAAACGAAGAAAACATAGGGAAAAACACTATTACTTTTCTGTATATACTTGTATTACTTTAATGTATACAAACTATTACTTTATATGCATACAATTATTACATTATGTTATAGTAACCAGTGTTCTAAAAATCGGGCTAGGTGGCCGCCTAGGCGGGGCCTAGGCGCTAGGCGGGGCCCAGGCGCCACGACTTTTCTCTAGGCGGTCAATTAGGCGTTAGGCGGTCTAGGCGGTCCTAGGCGGTCCTAGGCGTTCTAGGCGGTCTAGGCGGACCAGGCGGTCTGGGCGGATTTAGGTGGGCCTAGGCGGATTTAGGCGGGCCTAGGCGGATCTAGGCGGGCCTAGGCGGTCTAAGTAATATTTTTTTTTTTTTTAATTTTTTTAATTTTTTTTTAATTTTTTTTTACCCTTAAATGACGTCGTTTTATAAGGATTGAAAATAAAAACAAATAATACATGGTTGAATTTGACTTAACCTTAGTTTATGTTGTGGATGATGGAATACATTTATAATTTTCATATGCTCTATAACCTTGTGTCAAAATTCTAGGCCCTGCCTATGGAATATATATTTGAATTTGTCACTATGTATTATGTATGGACAGAAACTATGGAATATATATAAAATTCGCGGTCCCGCCTAGGCCCCGCCTCGGCGCTAGGCCCGGCCTCGCCGCCTAGGAGCCGCCTAGCGATTTTTAGAACCTTGATAGTAACTATTACTTTTCACAAACCAAAAAAAAAAAAACAAAATTTAAAAATTAAAAATTTTTTTTTTGGCCTATGAGAGGCTGCCACATGTCAGGGTCGGACCCATGGGTCCTGGAGCAATTTTTTTTTGGGCGGATCATGGATCCGACCCGTCTCTTGGGCCTATGAGAGACTGCCACGTGTCAGGGTCGGACCCATGGGTCCTGGAGCAATTTTTTTTTTGGCGGGTCATGGATCTGACCCGTCTCATGGATGAGACGGGTATTCTTGTTCTCATATAAGTCTTTGTCTTTCTAAAATAATACTCCCTCCGTCCCAAAATGTTTGTCTCATTTGACTTTTTTTGTTGAACTTTGATGACAAATATATGACAATTTAATTATGTTCATGAAATTCTAAAAATTCCTATTGATTCACCATTAATAATATTATCAACAACAACTTTTAGAATTTCATGAACATGATTAATCTCTCATAAATTTGTGGTCAAATTTTAATAAAAAAAATCAAATGGAACAAATATTTTGGAACGGAGAAAGTAAAAGAAAAGGGATTGGTCACAGGCTTGGCCCATCATGTTAGAGGCATGACCAAGAATTGATGCAAACACAATATCTTGTTACCTTGATTATCACGAAAAATCCCACCACCCGATACCACTCCCGGATTTCTTTCCTCTAGCGAAGCGACCCCATCCGTATTGAGTTTAAAGTGTTCTATTACCGGAGGCTTCCAACAAAAAATAATTGAATGGGATGAATTGATGCCTTCGATGGGATGAAGTGAGATGGCTTGAAATATGACCCAGAAAAGATATATTGGGAAATGGTTCGGCCTTGACAAGAGAGACCAATGATCTCTCTAAATGGCACGAGCTACATCTCCTTCTAACATGATATGATGCAAAGTTTCTGAATGAAATGGCATCCAGATTTTTATGCCAGCAAAGGCTAGGCTATGCACAAAACTTCTAGTTCGAGACATCCTACATTCTTTCCACGCCCAAAACTTACCCAAGGAAGCTCCAAGTCCAAAAAATGAATAGGTTCATTTGAAAGATTAATCATAGCTCCCTCTATTAAAAGTAAACCTTGCTGCCACATATTCTCTTGAATGAAGCCATCGTTCTTAGATTAAAATCTGCCCATTACCCACTCCCCAGGGCCCAAGCAATTAGCTCCTCTATAAAACCTTACAATCATAGGCCTCCAAACATGTGAGCAACCAGCCCGAAGAGTAGCATCTATAGGGTGCGAATTGTGACAATATCTCTCTTGTAAGAAATCAGCCCAAAGAGAGTTACCACTACGAAACCTCCACCATAGTTTCATAGCAAAAGCCTTAGAAACATCTTCAAAATTTCGGAGACCAAGACCTCCTTCCTCAACTGGCCATAACATCTCATTAAAGGCAACCCAATGACATTTCTGAGAATGATTGATATCTCACCAAAAAAAAAAAATCAGCAATTAAGCGATTCAGGGCCAAAACCACACCCTTAGGGGTTTCCAATAGAGACATGTAATAAAGGGGAATTGATTGTAAGCAAGCCTTGATAAACATGCTTCAGGGATGGGACTGACCGAGCCCAAAAACCCTGAGGCATATCATATGCTCATACGCCTCGGGCGACACACACGGCCCAATATTTTGATGTTTATTTGGCTCCACATTTTAATTTTGTTATTTTTCATTATTTTTATGAATTATTAAAATATATTTCTAAAATTTTATAAAAGTAATAAACTTTTATAACATATTGGTCAAAATTCAATAAATTTGATCACCAAAGTGTTTTTTTTTTTTTTTAAATTACAAATTCCATTTCACTGACAATAAAATAGCATCCATATTTATTTATAAAAGTTAAACTCCTCTTCATCAACCCCATACTTTTACAGTTATTAACTTGAATGCAACCTAGCTAGCTAGCATATGCAAAGGCAAGGAGTTCCTTATTTGCTAGGAATTTGGGCATGACATCTTCTTCCAAACTCACTACAACTTCAATACCATCCTTATTTGCTGTATCCATCAAAATAAAGAACTTCCCAGGACACGGAAAAGTCACTCGAACAGGCTTTCCCCACCCAAAGTCAACCTCGTATAGTTGGTAGCCGCACAAACTGGTACAAATATAGTAGTCGAAAGACATTGTTGGCATATACTTGTCTGCATAACTAGCAAGCATTTGATATAGGTTCATTTTAGTCATCGTCATCCCGTCTAGCGTACGCTTAGCATCCTGAATCCCGGCAATAAGCGAAATCAAGGTTAACTGGCTGTCAAGAACAGCTGGTACTTGTAAGCACCACGAATAATTTCCCACCGTGGTTTCCTGCAAGGGACAGTCAAGTCTTTTGCGCATATTCACGGTTTGTGTTAGCATAAATAACTTAAAGAAATTTGTTAATTTAGACCTTGCTGCCTTCACAGCGCAACGGTATAGCAGTGAATTGACTACTTCTACCCTGGTTGGATTGATTATCTTCGAAGAAGATTTTGCCTTGACAATCGCAGCCTTGAGTTGTTGTATTTTAGCGTTGGGGAAAACAAACCTCTTTGAGATACACTTGTTCGGATTGTAAAACTTAACTTCTGGCCATGCACATTTCTGGGACATGATTAAGCGAGGTGGTATGGCCACCTGCTGCTTAGTATCAAGCATTGGGCCGCAGTGTAGGTTGTGACTCACTGTGGCCCAATGTTTGATAAACGTGCACAGAGAGCACGTATCCCCAATCTTATGAGATAAACACACCGATAAAGCTAGTCCGCCACATTCAAAGTAGGTAAGTTTGACCTTAACTAGACCGCCGTACATGGAAGGGCGTTCCCATACAGAACCAGTTGGAAAGAATGGATTGTCTCGTGTTTGATAATGGGCGTCTTTGACTTCCGATAATTGGGCGTTGACTCGAGCCACAACAAACTCGACACCTTCATCGTTACAATCGACATAGGAACCATCTTTGGCATCAACTAGTCTTCCTGAAAATGGATAGAAATAGGTCAAGGTTTGAGATAAAGACTTTTTCAGTAGTTTGGTTGACTTCTTTTGGTGTTTGGTTATAGGGGTAGTGGAGTCAGAATATGGGTAGAAGAAAAGTAGAGGAATGAAAACAGAAGGGCTAAAATTGTCACTGAATGAAAGATTGTAGGTTTTTAAGTGGTGAGGAGTTGGAGAAGAAGGTATGATCAATTCTTTTGAAATAAAAGATGTATGGAGGTTCTTCATCATAACCAATTCTGGTTTTTCTTTTCAAGATCTTCTTAGAAATGCAAATTTGTTATATCTAAAAGAGTTTAACTTGTAACTTATTTATAATCTCTTTGTTGTTATTTATATGGGATTTGGCCAAAAAATGAGCAGCCCATCTAGCCAATTTCTGTGACCCATGGCCCAAATGACCTCCCCTCTTATTCTCAGCTTTGGTCGTGTTTATCGGTTAGAGAGATGTTGACCTTGACTTGATCTCTTGTGTTGTGCGATCTCATCTGTTCCTTCTCCGGCGATTTCGCAGCTAGCACCAAGGTTGATTCGGTCGATCGGGTAAGCTCCTCCTTATTTCTTCTCCCTTTAGCCCTATTTAAACCCCCACACCCTCTCCCTTGTAAAAACCACAACGACAACAACACACGGTTTCACACACAATTGAGGTTTTCTCTTTCGGGTAAATAGAGAGAGTGAGAGAGTTTGACAGTGAATTAGTTTCGTAGGTTGCTTTCTTGGTGAATTATTGCTTCCCTATTCTGAGTTCTTAGGTTGTCTCTCCCTCAAATTTCTAGGGTGATTTGAGCAGTGTGTGTGTGTTGTGTGTGTGTCGCTTGGCGAGGAAAATAGAGGTCATGGGATGAGGTTTTCATTGTTGGTTGTGCGGAAGTTTGGCTAGGATTATTTGGGGTCTGTACTACTGGGTATTCTTGAACTGCTTTGCTGCCTTTCGGTTACATAATAACATCTTGGATCAGTGACCTTGGATTGTGGCTGGATTTCGGATTAAACGGATACTTGGGCCTGAGCCGAAATACTCTAAACACTACTACTCTTTCTTTTCCAGTTTCTGTTTTTAGTTTATTACTTATACAGTTTTTCTTCTGTATTGTTACTAATTGTCATTCTTTTTCTTTTGCATTGTTCGCGGGTGTTTGACAACGGAGTGGTAAGTTCGCTCAACACTCTTAAACTACTCACTTTGGACCTAGACCACTCATACTTCAAACGAACGGCTCCTAAACTTTTTACGTCTCTTGTCCACTTTTTTCTGCGTTCAAGATCAATTTGACAAACCGTAAATCTCAATAAAGACGAAAATCAATCTCATCCGTCGAGCTTCTAAACAAAAAGATATAACCATCTTGACACTATTCGCAGAAGCATACGAGAGTGGTGCAAAATCCTTACTCAACTATTCGCAGAAGCATACGAGAGTGGTGCAAAATCCTTACTCAATTCTCTACAAAATAGTTGTCATAATTTAAAGTGTAAAAAAGCGACAGAAATATTAGACCAAATGGATTATTGTACATTGTATATTGCACATTATTTCATAATTTAAAGTGTAATAAACTTAATACGGTAACTCATAATTATAAAAGTTGTCACCACACCTTATATAGCAAATTCGAATACTTTTCAAAAAAAAATTAAAAATATGGCCATCGGCTGACTATAATTTTCATCAAATAATAATTAATGATGATGTCAAAAACGTTCGAATCAGCCCAAATCAAGCGACATGTTGTATCATGTAATAGCATGAAAAAGATGAACAAACACGTAAACTAAGCCGCCGGGCCAAGGCCATCCCGCGTGAGAGTAAGTATTTGTGTTTATATAGAGAAATCAATTGACAAAAGTTTAGAGTCAAAAGATGTATTATCAAAATAATATGAATTATGGCTTGTATTTATAGGTATAGCATTGTATAATCCATGCTAGATAAGAAAGCGTGTGAGATAAGGTTATAATTCTAGGGGGATTATAACTGTTCACAGTCCTTATATGAGTAGGATTGGATAATAGCAATCTGCATGTGCGCCTTTGAGGCGAGCCCCTCGTCATAAGAAGCCAGGTACGTCGACTTGGGTTGACGCCGGTGAAGTGGAGAGTAAGGATAGGGAAGCCCATTTCCTCGTATTATATAAAGACCGAGGAGGGCTCCTCGTCCTCAAAGGAGACCTTGCTCGACTTTGGTGGATGCCTTGCTTGGCATATGATTTTTGTGCCTCGTCGGCATACAGTTTTGTTGGGCCTCAGTCATTATACGCTCTTTTATGTCTAGGTCGACATAGTGGAATGACGAGTAAGCATGACAAGCAAAGGTAGGGAAAGCCCACTCCCTTTGTCGTAATTGAGACTTGTATAGATTAAATTTTGGGCCCAATTCATTGGGCTCGGTCACGAATCCACGTTCGTACCTCGATTTATACCGTTCAGTGGCCCCCGACTTCCTAGCTCGGCTATGCCGAGGAGGAAGTGATGCTTTACCTCGACTTAAACGAATACGAACGGGATCTTACGTGTCATGTGACGCTTCATTTTCCGCCGGTTAATTCGTGCAATGATGGGCGCGTTGAACAAGGTCTGACATTCGCCTTAGGAACCGACTAGTGCATTTAATGCGGAGGAAAGGATGGCGTCTTTACCCGGTTTTGACCCATACCCGTTTTCGGAGTTGGGTATAAAAGGCAAAACCCTTCTCATTTTTGTTCTTTTATCACTGTTTCGAATTGAGAGAGCTATATAAGGTTGAAAACTGCCATTTCGTGTTCTTGATTTCTTGGTTTCGTGCTTGATTCGTTCGTGCTTCTCTACATCAACCTTTGATTCAGGTATAATTTCTACACATTCTTCTTATTTTCTGCATTTTCACTTGGCTTTTTCTGGGTTTTTTTTTTGGTATTGTTCTTGGTGTGTTCTTGAGCCGCCATTGTTGTTCTAGTTTGAAGCTTTCCTTGAACAATTTCTTGAGTGATTTCTTGAACCAATCTTGTACCCTTATCGTTCGTAGCCATGGCCCGTACTTGGAGAAGCAACCCAAACACCTTGTATTGTTACCACACCCAGAATCTTAGGATTTATCAGAGAATCGATAGACCGTGAATGATGTTGAGTTTGAACGAGATAGGGGAGATCTTGATGAGGTACCAATCTCCTAGAACAGACGTCGGTTATCCTAGTCGGTTTAGGATTGACAGGCTAGATGTTGAATCTCCAAACATCGTGTTGTTCTATGATTGGACTGAGATTCTCGACCATATAAATCTCTACTACTTGAAGTTTGACCATTTGGAGCGTCCTCCATTGTTGGGTAAGGATTCCTCCTCGATTTTAGTATATAGGACGAGGAGGGATACCCTTCCTTGTCCTCGTTCTTTACTGTGCCTTAGCCAGATTCTGATATCTGCCCTTCATTTGTGCAGCTATGACGGGAAGAAGTAACATTGCTCGGCCTTGTGATGTACCCGATTTTTGAAATCAAACGGAGTCGCCACGCCATTTTTGTTTTAAGGGCCAAAACTTTGAAAAATGCCCGAAATAAGAGATTTGGGTTCGGAGGTCATGTTACACGCCGGGAAGGACGTTAGTGTGCACCCGGAATGCCTCGTAAAACGAGTCTTCCAAGCTAAAAACCATTTGTTTGTGTGTGTGTGTGTGTGTGTGTGTTACTTTGGCCAAAATGAGTTGAAACTGAGGAAAGTAAAAATTGGGAACTCTTTTTAAGACTTTAAACTGTTCTCATGATTTTTGGTGTGATTTTTGGGTTGAGTTTTGGTACTCAAAAGATTTTTGGAAGTTGGAAACCATTTCTGCCAGAATGAAGGAGGCAGTGGACACTTGATTTTGAAATGGACTTTAAGGCTTGAAAACCCCAGAATCTGGGAAAAGTCCGAGAATAAAAAATGTTCAAAACACCTTAAATAAGGTTTCTGTAAAAGAACTTTTCATTTTGGAGATGATTGGAGGATCTAAAACCTTCTGTAAATCTCAGATATGAAATCTGGATTTCCAGAGACTGATGAACTGACCTTTAAAAGAAAATTTGAAAAAGGGAGTTCTACTCACGTAAAAAATAAAGTAAAAATATGTCTGGAAATCTCTTGATGTTGGCTACAAAAAGTACTTTGTAGTCAACACCAAATTCCAAGTTTATCAGTGTCCAAAAATTTAGACAATGGACTGAGGTCTTAGAAAATTGCTACTGGACAGCAACTTCTCAAGAAAGAAAATGTGATTTTAAAGGGGGTTTTGCATTCATGCTTGTCCCCATTTCCCTAGGTTTTGATTAGTGATCACTTGACATTTTAGTGGTGAATCAACTATATCAAACCATCCTTGGGGTACATTAGGACTAAGCACTTCATTTGCTTGGAAAGGGGAATTTTATCCTTTGAAAATGAGATTTGATGTATGAAAATGATTTTTAGGGTTTTGAAAATGTGTTTTCTTTGCAAGAAAGTAATAATACTTTGAAAATAATGTTGATCCTTATAGAAGATCATCCATGGAGATGAACTTCCATGGTGATCTTCTTGGATCTAAGAAAAGAAGATGAACAAACTACATTTTGGAGTTTGAAAATGCATGCATGGATGAATTTTAGGGTAAGGAGAGGGAGGTTATACCTATCTTCCTTGTGTTTTGTGTTTGAATGGATTCAAAGGCTTGAATGTGTTTAGGGCTTGAAAGTGTTTAGGATTGATGATTTGAGTTGGTTAAAGAGAAAACAAGTAGATAACAATGAAGTCCTCTATGTTTTCTCTCTAATCCTCCTCCTAAGGGGTGATTTGAGCTTGAATTGGTGTATGTATGAGAGTATGTATGAGAGTGTTTTGAAGTGTTTGTGAGTGAGTGAGATTTGGGAAAGATTGGAGAGAAAATGGTGGCAATTCAAGTGAATTCCCACTGTTTTCTCTATATTTTTCGCCAGTGTGTTGTTGCTATGAGTGATTTGTGTTGTGTAAACTGAGAGAGGAGGGTTCAATTTATAGCCCTCTGAAATTGACAAACATGTCCGCGCGAATGGGATTGTAAACGTGCACTGTTCATTAAATGCAGCTCCAGGCTTTGGACAGGAAGAATAAAATTCAAAAATCCAGCAGTTTATGTTTTTCAACTTGCCCAATTCGGATTTTTCTAATTTCTTTTGCTTTTTGAGATTCTTTCTTTGGTTTATCCTTTTTTGGCAATCCCTAATCTACCCTTACTTGGTTAGAAATGTTAGGAATGTTAGGAATTGTTAGAAATGTTATAACTTTCGTTAATTTTCTAACGAAAATACTAACAAGCTCAAATTGGAGCACTTACAGTAGCCCCTCGGCGACGGCGCTTTCGAAGGAAGCGGGGTCGTCGATAAGAGTAAGGCTCCATATTTGGCAGGATGATCAAGTGATCGAGTGGCTGAACCTATTTAATAGGCTACCTACGTATCCTTAAGAGGAATCAAGCCGGCCGTAGTTCGGGTCTTTGACCTTGGAATGACTATTTTAGGATGTCAACCTAAGATCTGACTATTTTTGGGAAGTCACCCTATGATCTGACTATTTTTGGGAAGTCACCCTATGGTTTGACTATTTTTGGGAAGTCGCCCTATGGTTTGACTATTTTTGGGAAGTCGCCCTAAGACTTGACTATTTTAGGGAAGTCGCCCTAAGACTTGACTATTTTAGGGAAGTCGCCCTAAGATTTGACTATTTTTGGGAAGTCGCCCTATGATCTGACTATTTTTGGGAAGTCGCCCTATGATCTGACTATTTTTGGGAAGTCGCCCTAAGATCTGACTATTTTTGGGAAGTCGCCCTATGGTTTGACTATTTTTGGGGAGTCGCCCTATGATTTGACTATTTTTGGGAAGTCGCCCTAAGATTTGACTATTTTTGGAAAGTCGCCCTAAGGTTTGACTATTTTTGGGAAGTCGCCCTATGATTTGACTATTTTTGGGAAGTCGCCCTAAGATCTGACTATTTTTGGGAAGTCGCCCTATGGTTTGACTATTTTTGGGGAGTCGCCCTATGATTTGACTATTTTTGGGAAGTCGCCCTAAGATTTGACTATTTTTGGGAAGTCGCCCTAAGGTTTGACTATTTTTGGGAAGTCGCCCTATGATTTGACTATTTTTGGAAAGTCGCCCTAAGATTTGACTATTTTTGGGAAGTCGCCCTATGATTTGACTATTTTTGGGAAGTCGCCCTAAGACTTGACTATTTTAGGGAAGTCGCCCTAAGGTTTGACTATTTTTGGGAAGTCGCCCTGGTAATGGTTTCGATTTGTCGAATTAGGGGATGATTGCGATTTATCGCTTTACTCGTGTTGTGTGTGATAGCGTTTTAGGTGCCTGAAACCTTAATGATGGGGTCTTTAGGTGCCTCGAACCTTGATGATGGCGTCTTAGGTGCCTCGAACCTTGGTGAAGAGTGATCTGGAGGTATCAATTTGTTTTGAAATGATTTCCTTCGATGTTTGTATCCTTTCGTTGGGGACAGACTCCGAGGGGATAGACAGTCTTTTGGTGGACTTCATTTGAAGGGACCGAAATTCCGTTAACTTTCGTCGGGGATGAACCTAAGCTGAGGTTTAGAAGTATGAACCTAAATGAGAATTCAGTTCAGGAGTACGAACCTAAATGGGGACCTAGTTCAGGAGTATAAACCTAAGTGGGGACCTAGTTCAGGAGTATGATCCTAAGTCGAGGTTTTGTATCTGAGGGAGACTGTTTGAGGGCGTTCTCGCAGGGGAAGATTAGAGCTTACGATGATCATCGGGGAAAAGGGTGACCGTGTTGGTCAAGTGGCTGGACCTAAGGTAGGCTACCTACGTATCCCGAGTGGGAATCAAGCCTGGACGTAGTTCGAAATCCACTGGACAGTTAGTTACAGGTTTAGGATCCTGGGCCTTTTGATAATTCGGAGGCTGTCACCTTAAGGAACTAAAGCCTACGTCGCTATTTGCAGAGATAGAGATAGATAAAGATATGGGTAATCATGCAACATTTAAGATATGTTGAGGGACTAACGTACCTTTGCTGTGCTTACCTGCAGGAGAGCAAGTCGCGGGGGCTGTGTGGTAGTTGATAGTGTTGAGAGTCTCGATGTATCTGATCGAGATGTTGAAACATTTAGGGGCGTGAGGTACCTCTGACCGATTGGCATTTGAAAACTTGGCGTCTCTGACCGAATTGCATTTGAGAACTTGGCGTCTCTGACCGATTTGCATTTGGGAACTTGGCGTTCCTGACCAATTTGCATTTTGAGAACTTGGCATCCCTGACCGATTTGCATTTTGAGAACTTGGCGTCCCTGACCGACTTGCATTTTGAGAACTTGGCGTCCCTGACCGAATTATAGACACTGGAGGTGGTCTTCGTATGCTCGTGGATGTTGGGGGTTGTCTTCATTCATTTGTGGATATTGGAGGTCGTCTTTAGCAAGTTGCAGACGCCGGAGCTTGTCTTTAGGGACTATCCTTGCCAAACTGTAGATGCTGGAGGCTGTCTTCATCCATTTGTGGACATTGGAGGTCGCCTTTGCCCAACTGGAGATGTCGGAAGATGTCTTCACGGACTTGATGCACTATAGACCTGGAGCCAATGTGGTGTTGTCCTAATGTGCAGGATTGAGGTGTCTGAATCAGGCTGATGTCGACTTGAGGTATCAGTCATTTGGGTAGTTCCGTTGAAGTCATTGGAATTACGCTTCGGTGGAGACCATCCTTGCTGCGGAGAGGCTTTCGGGTAGTGAAGGAAAATTGGTCTTTCGTGTTTGAATTGCTACATTTGTTAGCAGAGGGATAAATGCACATATGACATTCATGATGATGGATGCATGCATGGATTTAAAAATGATTCGCAATAGCTTAGGTTTTTTTTTTTATTGATTCATGTTTTGCATACTATATGAGCCCTGGGAAGATTTTTGTGGGGATGCATGTGGTGAGAGGGTTTGTGTGTGTTGTTGACTGTTTGGGACAAGTTTTGAGCTGGTGGGGTGATATCCTTTGGTCGCGGACTGAATTGGATGTCATTGATGAGGTCAATTTTGATCTTGGGATGAAGTTGGATTTGAACCCCGGGTCTCGATTGAAATTTCTTTTCAGTCTCGGACATTTGAAGCTGACGCTGACAAGCTCTAGAATCAAAGCATGTTGACATGAATGAACCCTCTCTTGCTTGGGTTAGTTGTGATTTGACATAAATTTGGAGAATGATTTGGCGAAATGCTGATATGAGGAGATTCCCAATTCTCAACTTTTGATGATGCAGGGAGTTGCCATATACCAAGTTCTAAAGCTGAAACTCCAAGATAGTTGTTGTTGGGGTGACTTAGCCTTTCTTCTGAAGATAGGTGTGACTTGATAAAGCCCCATTCCGTGGAAGAGACATGGCGAAAGCCATGAAATCTTTCTCTGAATGATTAGATGAAGCCCCAGGTTCGACAAAGCGTCACTACAGAGGTCCAGTTAAAGGTTTGACTGTAAAACTGACATACTGATGAAGTACCGAGCCAATCGATCAACGTGAGAGTCCTCAAGGTGAAGTCGCAGCATTACGTCATGAAGTGAGAAACCCATCCTTGATAACAATTATGCAACTAGAATCCTCCCTTCGAAGGGTGTCTTCCATATGGGAACTGTTAGCCATACTTGGCTGGTTCATGGCTTCAATCATATTCACCCTACGGTTTTTTCCTAGGGAATGGATTGTTGACTGTATTGGGCCCTTGGGGTACCCTTTTCGATCAGTTCTCACACCGCCCTTTTTCAGGGGCATACATCGGGATCCATGGACTGATGGTTGTCTGGTCAAACCTTCCTTCACAAATTCCTGAAAGACGTCGCTCAGAGGCATTCCGAAATCTTCAAGCTTGAGGCTTCGCGACTTGGGCACATCACCTTTCCTTGGCACGAAAGGAGTGGCATTGTTGTAATCCTGTCCCGAAGAAACCCGGTATCCGTAAGCAGGTGCGACAACTTGCTGCTGATTGTAAGCCCTCTCAAATTTAGCCCCGGAATTGATCATTGCCCGTAGATCCGGATAGGGGAAATTGCTAAGTGAGGCCCTCAGATGTGGTTTCAGGCATGACTGAAAGATGTCTAGTTGTTCCTCTTCAGAAGGAGGAGTTGCCATCTTGCTTGTAAAAGTCCCTGATGTTCTCGTCGGGGCCATTTGCATTGTTGTCTGCAGTCAACTCTATTTGCTTCCTACTCCAAGTTAGCTAGTAATCTAGTCCCATGTAGCCACCGGCCTCGGGTTTTAAGCGGAAGAACCATTTTAGAGCACCGGACTTCAAAGAGAGATCGAAATAGTCGGCCAACCGCCGATTGGTGCCCCTTTGACCTTCATTGCCAAGGTATACGTGTCCGTATGGGTTTTCGGGCATGTAGTGCCATCAAAGAGATCACAATTAGGCATCACGAATTTGTGGGGAACAAAGGAGTCCGGGTTCGTTGGCCGGAAAGCGACTTCTTAGCGGTCTAATTCAAAGAATCGTGCTTTCATTTCCTTGTGTCGTTCCATGAACCAAGCCAAATGAGGGTCTTGTGGTGGAACCATGGCATTCAAACCAGCGGCCCGAGCTAGAGAGAGGAGCTACTGCGGCGGCGAGACGAGGTGGAGGGAACGACCGATTTGGGGACGTAGGTGAAATCCTGTCCTTGGCCCGAATCACCCGGGAGCTCGAGTAGGACCACAGGCAAGGGATAGAACCTTGCGGCGTCTGTTGATTTTCAAGCGGCAAAGAGGGCGAAGGCGATCTTGATGTAGGCTGGGTAACTCGGATTTCCGGAGTGAGGCCCATAAGTAGGCTTAAGTGCGAGGCTCTTGTCCACGATTGTTGAATTGCATAGGCGAAGGTGCATAACCGGGAGTGCTGCGGTCTGGTGATTGATGGCGGGATGGAGGCTTGGTAACCCATCGAAGCTTGAGTGAGGAATGGATTTGTGAAAGCTGTGTGAGGAGCGGGCGAGCTAGCATTATTCCCGAGGAGGGGCTCGATCGTTGCCACTGGACCCGGCTGGAAGCATTCCAAGCTGTTCTTTGCGAAGGCCACGATAGATTGGTTCCAAACCGAGGTGGGATTCCAATTTCTTTGTGGCATTAGAGGTAACCCCAACCATGAGAAGACATTAAAATGCGATTTTGCCCCCGCCGAGGAGCCGTGGAACCGATCGGTCACGTCGATTGCATGGGTCCAAGAGTACGTATTTGGGGTTTCTTTGTCCCGTTGAGACGGTCATAAAGGGATCTTGTGAGGTTTGTGCGGTGCTTAGGGGATTGGATATCTTTGAACTAGGTTGCCGTCAAGGCATTTCAAACCGATGTAACCGAGAAGCTCCCGACTCGATGCATGACCGAACCGCCGAGGCGTACCAAGCTGTGACATACCGAGCCGACCCGACCGCCGAGGCATACCATACCGGCCCAAATCGGATCGAAGTCAACTTGTTTCCCAAACGACCGTCCTGCATCGAATCGTGAATGTATACTGCACCGAGGCCGAAAGGATGGGTGATTCGCAAGTTGAGAAGAGTGTGAGGAAGGTGGTGGTAGTCTGTCTGCCAAGATAGGGATGGGGACTCTTCCTCTTCTACCGTGAAAGTCCCATCGGGGTTGCGGGCAATCGTCCAACCAAAATTTCTGACATCTTCTAAGGATGAACATCGAACCCTCATTCTGATTGGCACAAGGAGTTTTTATGGACTCGGAATCCAATATTAGCCATGGAAATATGATGAACCTCTGGTCCTGGTTAAAATTCCGTCCTCATCTTTGGACATCAAAGAACTGCACTTGACAAACCCGTGACCAACATGGCGATCAAATCTCACTTTGCTTGGCGGAGCCTTGGTCTGAAGAGATGTATTTGCGAAGTCTTGATTTTGAAGAAGTGACTTGGCAAAGCCTCAGTCTCATGACTGTGAATCTGACACAATTAGAGAGGCTTCAACCTGGTAGGCATTGCGGGCCGATGCGAACAGAGACCCAACCCATCTTGTAGCAAAGTGAAGAACCAACGTGGACCCGGCGTGACCAGAGAAGCCCCACTCTAAAGAAATGGCTTGACGAAAGTCCTCCCTTAAAGAGTATAGTGCAGCTCTAATGCAAATTGAATTGTCATGTAGCAAAAGAGGCAACCCATCTTTCTATATTTACTTTATTATTTTCTTTATTCAATTAGTCAACCGTAAAGGAAAGACAATCTGGAAATGTATACCTGCAGGGGCATATATTTTTTTTGAAAAGTGGGGATGAATCCCCGATTTGTATTATTTGATGGCCTCATTTGATGAAGGCACAAAAGAACTCGCTTTGGGTTTGACTCTTTTGAGAGAGTATAAGCACAACAAGGTGTGGAAAAGTGTATGGAAGCCCCTGCTGACAGAAAATTAGTGTTTAGCTCTATTTTTCCTATAATGTAGAAAAGGAAGACTTGTCGAGACATCTGAAAACATGTTTTATTCAAAATGATCACAAGATTGCTTAAAATCCTTTATTAATGTTCGGGTTATTCAACCCCTAATCTCGGTATTGTGATGATGCCCGATTTTTGAAATCAAACGGAGTCGCCACGCCATTTTTATTTTAAGGGCCAAAACTTTGAAAAAAGCACGAGATCAGAAATTTAGGTTCGGAGGTCACGTTACGTGCCGGGAAGGACGTTAGTGTGCACCCGGAACGCCTCGTAAAAACGAGTCTTCCAAACATTCAAAATCCTTTGTTGTGTGTGTGTGTGTGTGTGTGTGTTTTGGCCAAAATAAGTTGAAACTGAGGTAAGTAAAAATTGGGAACTCTTTTTAAGGCTTTAAACTGATCCCATGATTTTTTGGATGATTTTTGGGTTGAGATTTGGAACTCAAAAGATTTTTGGAAGTTGAAAACCATTTCTGCCAGAATGAAAAAGGCAGTTGACCCTTGACTTTGAAATGGACTTTAGGGCTTGAAAACTCCAGAATCTGGGAAAAGTCCGGGAATGAAAAATGTTCAAAACACCTTATAAAAGGTTTCTGTATAAGAACTTTTCATTTTGGAGATGATTTTAGGGGTCAAAACCTTATGGAAATCTCAGATCTGAAATCTGGATTTCCAGAGACTGATGAACTGACCTTTAAAAGAAAATTTGAAAAATGGAGTTTTACTCACTCAAAAAATAAAGTAAAAATATTTCTGGAAATACCTGGATGTTGGCTACAAAAAGTATTTTGTAGTCAACACCAAATTCCAAGTTTATATATGTCCAAAAAATTAGACCATGGACTGAGGTCTGAGAAAATTGCTACTGGACAGCAACTTCTCAAGAGAGAAAATATGATTTTAAAGGGGGTTTTTGCATCCATGCTTGTCCCCATTTCCCTAGGTTTTGATTAGTGATCACTTGACATTTTAGTGGTGAATCAACTATATCAAACCATCCTTGGGGTACATTAGGACTAAGCACTTCATTTGCTTGGGAAGGGGAATTTTATCCTTTGAAAATGAGATTTGATGTATGAAAATGATTTTTAGGGTTTTGAAAATGTGTTTTCTTTGTAAGAAAGTAAGAACACTTTGAAAATAATGTAGATCCTTGTAGAAGATCATCCATGGAGATGAACTTCCATGGTGATCTTCTTGGATCTAAAGCAAGAAGATGAATAAACTACATTTTGTAGCTTGAAAATGCATGCATGGATGAATTTTAGGGTAAGGAGAGGGAGGTTATACCTATCTTCCTTGTGTTTTGTGTTTGAAGGCTTGAATGTGAGAGTGTTTAAGGCTTGAATATGAGAGTGTTTGAGGGTGTTTAGGGTTGATGATTTGAGTTGGTTAAAGAGAAAACAAGTAGATAACAATGAAGTCCTCTATGTTTTCTCTCTAATCCTCCTCCTATAGGATGATTTGAGCTTGGATTGGTGTATGTATGAGAGTATGTATGAGAGTGATTTGAAGTGTTTGTGAGTGAGTGAGATTTGGGAAAGATTGGAGAGAAAATGGTGGCAATCTAAGGATTCCCACTGTTTTCTCTCTATATTTCGCCTTGAGTTTCGTTGCTTTGTGATCAAATTGTGTTGTTTTACCGAGAGAGAAGGGTTCAATTTATAGGCCCCCGAGGGACAAAGATGTCCGCGCGGATCCGACCGTCGCGTGCACTTTGTTCACTTCGCCTGCAGCCTTTTGGACAGAAGGAATAATCTTTTGAAAATTCAAACTGGTTGTGTTTTTCAACTTGCCCAATTCGGATTTTTCCAATTTCTTTTGCTTTTTGAGATTCTTTTCCTTGTTTATCTTTAAATGGCAATCCCTAATCTACCCTCACTTTGTTAGAAATGTTAGGAATTGTTAGAAATGTTAGAAATGTTAAAACTTTCGTTAACTTTCTAACGAAAAAGCTACCAACTCAAATTGGAGCACTTACAGTAGCCCCTCGGCGACGGTACTTTCGAAGGAAGCGGGGTCGTCGATAAGAGTAAGGCTCCATATTTGACAGGACGATCAAGTGATCGAGTGGCTGAACCTAATCAATAGGCTACCTACGTATCCCGAATGGGAATCAAGCCGGTCGTAGTTCGGGTCTTTCGACTATCTTTAGTCGTCGACCCTGGAGTGACTGTTTTAGGATGTCAACCTGGCGAGCGAGTTCTACAGTCGATTGCTTTGAAAGAAACTTCTGCTGGGGATAAGAAATGACCCTCTTTGGTCCTGATGGCTAGGGTTGTATATCCGCTCTGCTGGGGATAGGAATGACCATTTTGGTCCAGTGGCCGAACCTAATGATAGGCTACCTACGTATCCTTAAGAGGAATCAAGCCAGTCGTAGTTCGGGTCTTTCGACTATCTTTAGTCTTCGACCCTACTGCTTTAGGAAGGTCGCCCTAAGATTTGACTATTTTTGGGAAGTCACCCTATGGTCTGACTGTTTTGGGGAGTCGCCCTATGGTCTGACTATTTTCGGGAAGTCACCCTAAGGTTTTGACTGTTTTCGGGAAGTCGCCCTAAGGTTTTGGCTTGTTTTCGGAAGTCACCCTATGATCCTATTGTTTTTGGGAAGTCACCCTAAGGTTTTGACTATTTTGGGAAGTCGCCTACATGGTCCGACTATTTTTGGGAAGTCACCCTATGGTTTATTGTTTTGGGGAAGTCGCCCTAAGGTTTTATCAAGTTTTTCGGGAAGTCACCCTAAGGTTTTTGACTGTTTTGGGGGAAGTCGCCCTAAGGTTTTGATTTGTTTTCTGAAGTCACCCTATGATCCGACTATTTTTGGGAAGTCACCCTAAGGTTTTGACTATTTTTGGGAAGTCGCCCATGGTCGACTATTTTGGGAAGTCACCCTATGATCGACTATTTTGGGAAGTCGCCCTATGATCTCGACTGTTTGGGAAGTCACCCTAAGGTTTTACTGTTTGGGGAAGTCGCCCTAAGGTTTTATTTGTTTTCGGGAAGTCACCCTAAGGTTTTATTGTTTTGGGGAAGTCGCCCTAAGGTTTTACTGTTTTTGAAGTCACCCTATGATCTGACTGTTTTTGGGAAGTCACCCTAAGGTTTTGACTATTTTTGGGAAGTCGCCCTATGGTCTGACTATTTTTGGGAGGTCACCCTAAGGTTTTGACTGTTTTGGGGAAGTCACCCTATGATCTGACTGTTTTGGGGAAGTCGCCCTAGGGGATGATTGCGATTTATCGCTTTCCTCGTGTTGTGTGTGATAGCGTTTTAGGTGCCTCAAACCTTAATGATGGCGTCTTAGGTGCCTTGAACCTTGATGATGGCGTCTTAGGTGCCTCGAACCTTGATTTGAAATGATTTCCTTTGATGGTTTAGGATAGATGGTCCTCTAGTGGACTTCATTTGAAGGGATCGGTTTTACGTCTGCTGCCGAAGGAAAGGATGACCGTGCTGGTCGAGTGGCTGGACCTAATGATAGGCTACCTACGTATCCTTAAGAGGGAATCAAGCCGGTCGTAGTTCGAAAATAGCTGGGGATGGTCTTTGATGGTTTGACAGTATTTGAGGTTTGACTATTTTTTGGGAAGTCGCCCTAAGATTTGATGATAATGTTCTTTTAGAAAAGTAGTTGATTAAGATATGCTTTCATACCTGTGCTTTGTGCTTACCAGTAGGCGAGGCTACGGGCGATGTTGATGAAGAGTTGTTAGGTTGCCGTTCGTGGGACGGTTTTACGCCGACGATTTCTTTGTCTTTGGAGGCATTTTGACCTGAAGGAGGAGTTTGGTTGAGTCTGCATCTTGCTGGTGATCGTCAAACTTGTAGAGGTTTTTGAGCTTGTCTTCACATTGGGACTTCTTGCTTTTGAGAACTTGGTGTCTCTAACCGCATTGTATTTGAGAACTTGGCATCCCTGACCGATTTGTATTTGAGAACTTGGCGTCCCTGACCGATTTGTATTGGAGAACTTGGCGTCTCTGACCGTACTGTATTTGAGACCTTGGTATCTTTGACCGATTTGCATTTTGAGAACTTGGCGTCTCCGACCGTACTGTATTGGAGAGCTTGGCGTCCCTGACCGATTTGTATTGGAGAGCTTGGCGTCCTTGACCGATTTGTATTGGAGGACTTGGCGTCCTTGACCGATTTGCGTTTTGAGAACTTGGCGTCTCTGACCGATTTGTATTGGAGAACTTGGCGTCCTTGACCTGATTGTATTGGAGAGCTTGGCGTCTCTGACCGGATTGTATTGGAGAACTTGGCGTCCTTGACCTGATTGTATTGGAGAGCTTGGCGTCTCTGACCGGATTGTATTGGAGAACTTGGCGTCCCTGACCGATTTGTAGACACTGGAGGCGGTCTTCATATGTTTGTGGATGTTGGGGGATGTTTTCATCCATTTGAGGTCGTCTTTGGTGAAGATCATCCTTGCCGAAAAGGGGGATTACGTTTGAATTCCTGCATTTGTTAGTGAAGAGGAAGATGCATATATGGCATTCATGATGGCGGATGCATGCATAGAACCAAAAATGATTATGAGATGATGCGTTTATTTGCTTTCGAAGATGCACTTGGCCTAAGCTTTTTGGCAGGAAATTACGATTTATGATTTTCAATCACTTAGGATTTTTCCTATTGATTCAAGTTTTGTGCATGCTACATGAGCCACCTGGGAGATTTTTGTGGGGATGCATGGTGATGAGAGGGGATGTATGTGTTGTTGATCGTTTGGGACAAGCTTTGAGCTGGTGGGGTGATATCCTTTAGTCGCGGACCGAATTGCATGTTATTGATGTGGTCAATTTTGATCTTGGGATGAAGTTGGATTTGAACCCCGGTCTCGATTGAAATTTCTTTTCGAGTCTCGGACATTTGAAGTTGACGCCAGTGACGGGGCTCTAGAATCAAAGCATGTTGACATGAATGAACCCTCTTTTGCTTGGGTTAGTTGTGATTTGACGAAATGCCGATATGAGGAGATTCCCAATTCTCAACTTTTGATGATGCGGTGAGTTGCCATATGCCAAGTTCTAAAGTGAAACTCCAAGACAGGTTGTTGAGGTGACCGGACCTTTCTTCCGAAGATAGGTGTGACTTGATAAAGCCCCATTCCATGGAAAAGACATGGCAAAAACCACGGAATCTTTCTCTCGAATGATTTGATGAAGCCCCAAGTTTGACAAAGCGTCACTACAGAGGTCCAGCTTAAAGGTTTGACCGACATACCGATGAAATACAGAGCCAATCGACCAACGTGAGAGCCTTCAAGGTGAAGTTGTCATGAAGGAGAAACCCATCTTTGATACCGACTATGAAACTAGAATCCTCTCTTCGAAGAGTGTCTTCCATATGGGAACCGTTAGCCATAGTGGCACTTGGCTTGTTCGTGGCTTCAATCATATTCACCCTACTTTTTTAGGGAATGGATTGTTGATCGTATTGGGTCCTTAGGGTCCCCTTTCGATCGGTTCTCCACCTTTGCCCTTTTTCGGGAGTCGTGTTGGAGGTGGAAGAAACCCGGTATCCACGTGGCAGGTGCGGCAAACTCGGCTAGCGATTGTAAGCCCTCTCAAATTTAGCCCCGAAATTGATCATTGCCGTAGATTCGGATAGGGAAATTGCTAAGTGAGGCCCTCGAGATGTGGTTTCGGGCGTGAGGCGAAAGATGTCTAGTTGTTCCTCTTCGGAAGGAGGAGTTGCCATCTTGTTTGTAAAAGTCCCCGATGTTCTCGTCGGGACGGTGCATTGTTGTCTGCAGTGTCAAATCTATTTGCTTCCCACTCCAAGTTAGCTAGTAATCTGGTCCCATGTAGCCCTGGCCTCGGATTTTAAGCGGAAGAACCATTTTAGAGCACTAGACTTCAAAGAGAGACTGAAATAGTCCGCCAACTGCTGATTGGCACCCCTTTTGACCTTCATTGCCAAGGTATACGTTTCCGAGATGGGTTTTCGGGCATGCGGTGCCATCAAAGAGATCCAAATTAGGCATCACGAATTTGTGGGGAACAAAGGAGTCCGGGTTCGTTGGTCGGAAAGCGGACTTCTTAGCGGTCAATTCAGCAATCGTGCTTTCATTTCCTTGTGTCGTTCCACGAACCAAGCCAAATGAGGGTCTTGTGGTGGAACCATGGCATTCAAACCGGCGGCGAGCTAGAGAGAGGAGCTACCACTAGCGGCATGCGAGGTGGAGGGAACGACCGATCTGGGGACATAGGTGAAATCCTGTCCTTGGCCCGAATCACCCGGGAGCTTGAGTAGGACCACAGGCGAAAGGGATAGAATCTCGCGGCTTGTTGTTGATTTTCAACCGGCAAAGAGGGCGAAGCTGATCTTGATGTAGGCTGGGTAACTCGGATTTCCGGAGTAGAGGCCCATAAGTAGGCTTAAGTGCGAGGGCCTTTGTCCCACGATTGTTGAATTGCATAGGCGAAGGTGCATGACCGGGGAGAATGCTTTGCGGTCCTGGTGATTACGATGGCCGGGATGGAGGCTTGGCAACCCATCGAAGCTTTGAGTGAGGAATGGATTTGTGAAAATTTGTGTGAGGAGCGGGCGAGCTAGCATCATCTGAGGAAGGGCTTATTGTTGCCCTGGACCGGCGTGGAAGCATTCCAAGCTGTGCTTACGAAGGCCACTGATAGATTGGTTCCTAGGCGAGGTGGGATTCCAATTTCTTTGTGGTATTAGAGTAACCCCAAAGACATTCCGTGCGATTTTGCCCCGTGAGGCTGTGAGCCCGATCGGTCACGTTAGGCTGCATGGGTCCAGTGATACGCTATTTGGGGTTTCTTTGTCCGTTGAGACGGTCATGAAGGGATCTTATGAGGCTTGTGCGGTGCGGGGATTGGATATCTTGAAGCTGGGTTCTTTGTCGAGGCATTTCAAGCGATGTAAGCGAGAAGCTCTGGCGATGCATGCCGAAATCTTTGAGGCATACCAAAGCTCTTTGTGACATACCGAGCGACCCCAGCGCTTTGAGGCATACCATCTTGGCCCAAATCGGGTGAAGTCAATTTGTTTCTCCAAACGATGTCCCCATCGGAAGAGCTGTGAATGTATATCAAAGCCAGAAATTTGAAAGGATGGGTGATTCGCGAGTTGAGAAGAGTGTGAGGAAGGTGGTGGTAGTACAAT
Organism: Adenophora triphylla var. japonica; assembly: GCA_022495995.1. NCBI lineage: Eukaryota > Viridiplantae > Streptophyta > Magnoliopsida > Asterales > Campanulaceae > Adenophora > Adenophora triphylla. The sequence continues at coordinate 85,119 of JAFEMH010007002.1, forward strand.
CTGGCCAAGATAGGGATGGGGATCCTTTTCCTCTTCTACCGTGAAAGTTCCATCGGGGTTGAGGGCAATCGTCAAACCAAAATTCTGACATCTTCCAAGGACGAACATCGAAACCTCATTCGATTGGCACAAGGAGTTTTATGGATTCGGGTTCCAATATTAGTCATAGGAATATGATGAATTTCTGGTCTTGGTTAAAATTCCGTCCTCGTCCTTGGACATCAAAGAAGCGCACTTGACTAGCCCGCTGACCCAACATGGCGATCAAATCTCATCTTGCTTGGTGGAGCCTTGGTACAGAAGAGATGTATTTGCGAAGTCTTGATTTGGAATAAGTAACTTGGCGAAGCCTCGGTCTCATGTTGTGAATCGACACAATTAGAGAGGCTTCAACTTTGGTAGGCCTTGTAGGCGATGCGAACAAAGACCTAACCCATCTTGTAGCGAGTGAAGAACCAACGTTCTTGAATTATCATGTAGCAAAAGAGGCAACCCATCCTTCCATATTTACTTTATTATTTTCTTTATTCAATTAGTCAACCTAGGAAGAAAATGTAAAAGCAAGACAATTTTAGGAATGTATACTGCGGGGGCATATTTTTTTTTTTTCGAAAAGTGGGGATGAATCCCGATTTGTATTATTTGATGGCCTCATTTGTGAAGGCACAAAAGAACTCGCTTTGGGTTTGACTCTTTTGAGAGAGCATAAGTTTAGAAAGGTTTGTAAAAGTGTATGGAAGCCCCTGGCGACGAGAAAATTAGTGTTTAGCTCTATTTTTCCTATAATGTAGAAAAAGAAGACTTGTCGAGACATACGAAAATATGTTTTATTCAAAATGATCACAAGATTGCTTAAAACCCTTTATTAATGTTCGGGTTATTCAACCCCTAATCTCGATATGAACAAACATTTTGATTAATCATGAGGAGAAAGTCAGCGATACCAAGAGTCGAAGTTGGCGAATGGTGAAGAGGGATCGTGTATAGGAGAGGCTATTGGTGAGGCCGGATTTTACGGGATTTGAATGTGTTTATGGCCAGGACCATTTACGGTTGCCTACGTTCCCCTCATTGTGAAGAGCTCGGAGTCGCCGTAGTTCGGGTACGAGCTGTGTTTGGCTTTAGAAAAGGGGTATGAACATTTGTGGTACTTTTGGTGAAAAGGCTCGGATAGGAAGTTTGGATGATAAGGTGCGGGCCTTGAGGTGATTCCTTGACAAGTCATTTTGAGCGATTCCATTGCTTCTTGATCGTCGTCCTTCATCGGGGGAGAAAGATTTTGGATGTAGCTTAAGGGCTTATGATATGTTTTTGCCGTTGCTTTAAGCTTGCTCCCTTGTTGTCGACAACTTCCGTTCTTCGGGCTTTAATTTTGCCCATATGTCAAACCTTCGATCGGCGGTGCTAGGTCCTTTGCCTCATTTTTTTGAAGCTTTTGTTTTTTTTTTGAAGCTTTTTTTTTTTTTGAAGCTTTTGTTTTTTTTTTTGAAGCTTTTGTTTTTTTTTGAAGCTTTTGTTTGTTTTTTTTTTAAGCTTTTGTTTTTTTTTGAGCACCTGAGGACGAAGGCAAGCTTCTACTTGAACTTTCTTGATGCATGGGGGGCGGAGGCAAGCCCCTGTTTTTTTTCAATATGGGGTCGATCTCCCGATGCTAAGTGACCTTTTGTTGTCCCTTGATGTTGCCGCCTTCGTTGACTTGATCAAGGTGATGATGGGGATATGTTTTGGAAAGTGTATGGCTTGATGGAGGCCTTTGTGAGGTGAGGAAAGTGTATAGGGAGGGCATTAGTTGACTTTCTCGCACCAATTTATTAAAATCTTAATCATTTCCAGAGATTATTTGTTGAGCGATGCGAGTGATCATTTAAAATAAAACCATTTCATTAAATGTAATGTAGGTGTGCAAATAATGTCTCAAGTCTAGCGAGAAAAGAAAAAGACTCTTTTATAAAAAACTTAAGATTAACTACAATGTCCAAGGAGGACTTGATTGAACGAAGAAAGTACTAGAACCTACGAAGGTTGACTAAAAAGCTGTTTTTAAAATTAAAGGATGGGTAGCCCCTAGTCTAGCTACTCTTTGTTGTTGGGACCTGCCAAGACGCTTGAGCTTTCCATCTTTACGGTAACCCGATTCCATTACTGCGAGGCCAGGCGGTGATCGATTTCACGTGCCCGTAATCTTTGGTGGGAGTGGAGGAGTTTGAGGCCATGGAGCGGTGGGGCGAGCCTGAAGTTGTCAGAAACGGGTCGGAAAAGTCACGGGGACGAACTTTGTCGGCGAGCATATTGATGGAAGGAAGTGAACTGAGAGGACCTTGAGGGGTATTGGGCTCTGTTTGGGAGGATTCGACGATGCGGCTGGTTGTTTTTAGTGAAAGGGGTGATACTAGGCGGTGTGTCTTCGGGCCTTTCTCGAAGCTTGGAAACGGCATTAGACAAGTGTGCTCTGGGGCGGGTTGTCCTATCGGATTCTCTCACTTCGGGCACTTGAATTTTGCGCGACGAATCATTTCTTTGCACAGTTCGACATCTTGGGTCAAAGGAGTGCTAGTACTTATCATAAGATCAAGCTTCTCTTGCATTTGTTTCACTTGCTCTATCAATATTGCCACATGGGGATCAGCGGGAACATTCGGGATTCTTGGAACTCGCAACAAGACTCTTATCGGCGAGAGGAAACACGGCCGCGAGGCGGTGGCCCAGACGGGTGAATTCACTAAGTCCGGTAGATGACAACGGAAAACTTGTGGCATCCGGATTTTCTTTTAGCAACTCATGATCGCATTCGGGTGGGTGTAGAGGCTTGAACATAGCCACATAGCTCAAGCGATTATGTGAAGCCGGAGCATAAACTGTGTGTATTGCTGAAATTGAGAGCAGGTGTGATGGAGCCCGGCTCGTTACGAGGAGCGAGGGCGATGGAGCCCTAATGGCTTTGAGTCTTTGGAAAGGGCTGAAGAGGAATTGTCCTTGGCAAGGGATCATATGTGGATGGAGGGAGGTGTTGGCCGTGGGATGGAGAGTTATAGGATGAAGGGGCTGAAATCACTTTGTTTAAAGTCTCATCTTCGACCATGACCGAGGAACCATTCGCCTCAAGCATTACCCGAACTCCATGGCGGCGGAGAGCATTGATGAGCGGTCAGTTGTTCTTCATGAATCTTATGGGCGTTTTCCAAAGCCGGGACTAACTCTTCCTTCCTAATCATCGGATTTCTTGTATCCCTTGCGCTTTACGCCAAATACGCCATCGGATCATTATCATCCCATTTAACCTTGGCGTCGATCGTGAACTTATCGGAGGGCGAGAGTTCAAAGCATTTCACCAAATCTAGCTTTGCCATGGCCACATGCTTGTTGCGGTCAAACCATCCATTCTCAACATTTGTTGCGACTAAATCATCGGCTTGTCGAGTCCATTGACTTCACGAGCTTGAATCATAAAACTCAATCATGTTTACATTCGCGTTGTTTGGGAAATGATCATTGGCGGGGTTGAGATCAGGCGCTCGAGTTTGCCCTTCTTAATTAATCCACTGAATCGCCTTTCTCGAAAGGCGTACGGTTGTCGGTCGTATGACCGTGATGCTGATGGAAAGCACAATGCTTAGTGGTGTCAAAAGGGATTTTGGGATCCTTGGGGCGATAGTTTCTCATGGGTTCGAGGAGACCACTGCTCTAGCAAGCTATTTAAAACTTTGCTTAAGGGAACACCCAAATCCTCGGGATTCGAGATTTGGTCATTGACTTGGTCACTATTACGAACGGGGTTTGCCGGTTTTGGTCCATTGGGGCGCTCAAGCTTGCCCGTTTCGATTAACCTTTGAACCGCTCTCTTGAGACTATGCATTTGTCGGTCGTGTGGCCATAATGATCATGGAAGGCGAGTGCTTACTCATGTCGAGAGGTGCATTTGAGCTCCTTGGATGGTAGTCCTTGAGAGGCTCCAAAAGGCCTACCCTTACTAAGCCCTTGAAAATTAAGCCCATGGGCATCCCAAGATCATCAAAACGTTCTCGTTGCCTTAAGGGACCACCATTTCTTGGTTGCTTTTGGGGGCCGTCAATTGTACACAATGCCTTCTTTCCTTTACCGGATGTCGGAGCCGTGTTGGAAGGGTAAGGTTTAGAGCGGCGAGACATGTTCAGACTCGTAGTCTTTTCCCGTGCACGAACCCTTTTGATGTAATCATCAATGTAATCGTCGAGATTCGACCTTTTGTAAACTTCATTCGTGTCAGATACACAAGATTGATATGGTGAGATGGCCCGAGTCGAGCGATCGTCGATACTCTCGTTGCTAGGCTTTTCTTGTACCTTCTTAATTGGTTCTACCAATAATCCATTGGATGAGTCAATAGGAACATTAGGATTGCATGACCCCGCCACAAGATTGGCATTAGCAAACGAAACCACAGTAGGAAGTACTGCAGTGGGAGGAATGACAGTCGAGCATTAAAAGCGTGACCAGTAACCTTCCTCATAAGGCACAGCGGTTGCCGAAGATGAAGATATATGGCTCGTAATGGGTGGATACCGGGGAGCGGATGAGTGCGGATCCAGAAGGCTGCTTGAAAACATGAGGTTTGAGGCATCGTAACAGTAGGATTGAATGTGTCTTGACCGCGAGAACATGACTGCAAGGGAAATGTGTATACTTGTACTTGATGAGCGGGAGCGGCTTGCGTAGCAGTAGGGTGGAGAATTTGATGAGGAGCATTTGACCTTGTCGGACTTCCCAAGCCGGAGGGCGGGGTAGAGCGATGAAGTGGTGATAAAAGCACAGTGGCCCACGTGATCTTGCGGTATCATAGGGGCCGGTGTGCTTTGAGAATTGGAGGAAGCAAGCTGGCCCCCTCGAACCATGGAGCACGAGAAAGCAGCTGTCCCATTCCGAGATGGTGACCCGAGCCGGGACGATGCGGTGAAGTAGTAAGCGGCCCCTTCAGTCGATGACCGAACCGGGCCCGATGTTGTGAAGTAGTAAGCGGCCCCTTCCAAGTGCGGGCGCGAGCCGGCTCAATCCTGGTGGTGAGACGAGAGGCAGGCGGGTTGACCTAGATCGGGTGTCGAGGAGTATCGAGCGATAAGGGCTGAGATGTCTTGAAGCGACCAATTCAGATTGATGGCCGGGCCGGGCGAGGTTTTGGAGTAGCGAAGCGGCCCATTCAGGCGGATTGAAACCCAAAGGTGAAAACTGGGAGGTGTCGGGGGAAGTTGACCAAGATCGATACGATGAGGCCGAGAGGCGAGGCTGAGTGATAGGCTTGGGGATGCTTGGCCCATTAGTAGTTCCACACGAAAGGGGACGGGGCATTTGATGGTAGTTGGCATGCCGGGAGGGTAATTAGCTCCAATCTTCGCATCAACCGTAAAGGTTCCATTAGGGTGGTGAACAATTGCTAGCCCACGGGTTACGATACTTTCCAATAAGCGGCGATGCGAGCCTCTTGATTTTGTCTTATCTGTTCCAACATCGATTCCACTTTCGGCATTTTGCGGATTTTCGGGGTGTGGAGTTGTACGTCCCCCACCGTTCTCCTACGAGTTGGTCATTACGAAACTTTGATGCGAAGCCAAGGAGGAAACCAATGAAGTATCGACTTCGGAATGGCGAGCTGAACAAAGCGATGACCCGGGGTCTCGATCCAAACTTTGCTTACTATGGAAGGCACAAAAGGGTGTGGTTCGGACTCGGGAAGCGAAACGAGGTTGGTGTTTGGGCTTAGGGCTCATGCAACATGCGGTTATTTGTTCTTGTTTACTTAAAACATGTTTTATTAACCTAATCGGTTGGAAAAGATTGCTCTTCTTTTCGCGAACTACTACGATTCCTGGATCGGTGGGCCCCGTCACTACGTCTATAAGCCCCTCGTATTCCACCCGTATTTCGACCTCCCGGGGTGGACGGCCCGGGCGAGGGTCACATAGAGGGCAAGCGGGTCCCGACCGAAAGAAAACGATCCTAGAAGTCGGCGGGTAATCGAGTCTTGACGAGTATTCGATGTAAATTACGGAGAAAGGCGCGTCAAAGTCAAGATCGTGTCAGGGCTCGACAAAGGTCGGCATGATTTGGACTGATAAATGTCCACAGTTGATCTTGACTTGTCGTCAGTTAAGCCGTAATTAGGCATGGAATAATCATTAATCCTTGATGACTCAGTGTCAATGCTGGGAGTCAATGTATAATTTGTGCCAGTCAGAGCCGAAGTCAAGGCGCCGGTCAATATCTTGGTCAAAGTCTGCGGCGGAAAACCGGCAGAACTTCGACTGATTAGGGACCCCGAAAGATATTGAGTCGGTATGTGTGATGATGTGTATCCGAAAATTTTCCCATTTTTGTGTTTGAAAAAATCAACGAAAACGGAGTCGCCACGCCATTTTAATTTTGAGGGCCAAAACTTTGAAAAAAGCCCGAGATCAGAGATTTAGGTTCGGAGGTCATGTTACGCGTCGGGAAGGACGTTAGTGTGCACCCGACGCGCCTCGTAAAACGAGTCTTCCAAGCTGAAAATCATTTGTGTGTGTGTGTGTGTGTGTTTTGGCCAAAATAAGTTGAAACTGAGGTAAGTAAAAATTGAGAACTCTTTTTAAGGCTTTAAACTGATCCCATGATTTTTTGGGTGATTTTTGGGTTGAGATTTGGAACTCAAAAGATTTTTGGAAGTTGAAAACCATTTCTGCCAGAATGAAAAAGGCAGTGGACCTTTGATTTTGAAAGGGATTCAAGGGTCTTAAAACTTTATAATCTGGATAAACTCAGAGAATGAAAGTTGTTCTAGACACCTTAAATAAAGTTTGTGCGAAGGAATTTTCCATTTTCGAGAAGATTTGAGGGGTCAAAACCTTCTGGAAACCTCAGATATGAGATCTGGATTCCCAGAAGCTGATGAACTAGCCTCTGAAAGAAAATTTGAAAAGAGGAGTTTTACTCACCCAAAAAATAAAGTAAAAATATTTCTGGAAAGCTCTGGATGTTGGCTACAAAAGGTATTTTGTAGTCAACACCAAATTCCAAGTTCATCTGTGTCCAAAAATTAAGACCATGGACTGAGGTCTGAGAAAATTGCTACTGGACAGCAACTTCTCAAGAAAGAAAATATGATTTTAAAGGGGGTTTTGCATCCATGCTTGTCCCCATTTCCCTAGGTTTTGGTTAGTGATCACTAGACATTTTAGTGGTGAATCAACTATAGCAAACCATCCTTGGGGTACATTAGGACTAAGCATTTCATTTGCTTGGGAAGGGGATTTTTATCCTTTGAAAATGAGATTTTATGCTTGAAAATGGTTTTTAGGGTTTTGAAAATGAATTTTCTTTGCAAGAAAGTAAGAAAACTTGAAAGTAATTTTGATCTTTGTAGAAGATCATCCATGGAAGATGGTCTTCCATGGTGATCTTCTTAGATCTAGAGCAAGAAGATGAAAGAACTACATTTTGTAGTTTGAAGATGCATGCATGGATGAGATTTAGGGTTAGGAAGAGGAGGGTTTACCAATCTTCCTTGTGTTCTTGAGTGTTTGGCTTGAGTATATGAGTGTTTAGGGCTTTAATATGAGAGTGAGTGGATGAGTATGAGTTGGGAAAGATTGGAGAGAAAATGGTGACAATTCTTGAAGAATTCTCACTGTTTTCTCTCTATATTTCGCCGAGAGGTTCGGTGCAAAATGTGTTATTCCTCCTTATTTTTGTATTTGGAGGGCTCAATTTATAGCCCTCTGGAAATTACAAACATGTCCGCGCGGATGGATCCCCTCGGCGTGCCTTGTTCATTAAATGCGGCTTGACTTTGGACAAGAGGAATAATCTTTTTGAAATTTCAAATTAACGGCCGGTTTTGTGTCTCCAGCCATTGCTATTTGTGGTTTTATTCCTTTTGTTTTTCTTTTTAAGATTCTTTTTAAGGTTTAACCTTAAATAACAATGCCCATTTTACCCTCACTTTGTTAGAAATGTTAGGATAGTTAGGAATTGTTAGAAATGTTATAACTTTCGTTAATTTTCTAACGAAAATTCTAACAAGCTCAAATTGGAGCACTTACGGTAGCCCCTCGGCGACGGCGCTTCGAAGGAAGCGGGGTCGTCGATAAGAGTAAGGCTCCATATTTGGCGGGATGATCGAGTGATCGGGTGGTGAACCTAGCGATAGGCTACCTACGTATCCCGAATGGGAATCAAGCCGATCGTAGTTCGGGTGCTTGACCACGGAGATGATGGCGTTTTAGGTGCCTCGAACACGATGAGCGAGTTACGCGGTCGGTTCTTGGAAAGAAACTTCTGAGGATAAGAGATGAACATTTTCGGTCGATGGCTATCCGCTCTGCTGAGGATAAGAGATGACCATTTTGGTCGATGGCTATCCGCTCTGTGAGGATAGGAATGACCATTTTACGTACGACGGGTATCCGCTCTATCGTTTTCTAGTGATAGCGTCTTAGGTGCCTCAAACCTTGAAGATGGCGTTTTAGGTGCCTCGGACCTTGGAGATGGCGTTTTAGGTGCCTCGAACCTTGGAGATGGCGTTTTAGGTGCCTTGAACCTTGAAGATGGCTTTTTAGGCGCCTCGGACCTTGATGATGATGGCTTTTTAGGCGCCTCAGTCCTTAATTTGAAATGGCCTTTCGGTGGACTTCGTCTGCTGCCGAAGGAGAGGGTGACCGTTTTGGTCGAGGGCTGGACCTAATGATAGGCTACCTACGTATCCCTAGTGGGAATCGAAGCCCTTTCGTAGTTCGAGTTTTCCTCGAAATTTCGTTGGATTTTGGGATTCCGTTAACTTTGCTTTGAGGATTTCGTTAGCCATTCTTTGAGGAAAATCGAGACGTATTCGTCAGGAAATCGGTCTTACGTTTGACTGCCGTTTGGTTTTGATGAAAGATACGAGATCTGTTATCTTTCTCGGGGCACTCGGTCTTACGTTTTACTGCCGGGGAAGATTTTGATGAAAGATACGGGATCTCGTTATCTTTCTCGGGGCACTCGGTCTTACGTTTTACTGGAGGGGGTGATTTTGATGAAAGATACGGGATTGCGTTATCTTTCTCGGGGCACTCGGTCTTACGTTTGGCTAGGGGGTAATTTTGATGAAAGATACGGGATCTCGTTATCTTTCTCGGGGCACTCGGTCTTACGTTTGACTAGCAGGGAGATTTTGATGAAAGATACGGGATCTCGTTATCTTTCTCGGGGCACTCGGTCTTACGTTTGGCAGGGGTAATTTTGATGAAAGATACGGGATCTCGTTATCTTTCTCGGGGCACTCGGTCTTACGTTTGGCTAGGAAGATTTTGATGAAAGATACGGGATCTCGTTATCTTTCTCGGGGCACTCGGTCTTACGTTTGGCTAGGGGTAATTTTGATGAAAGATACGGGATCTTGTTATCTTTCTCGGGGCACTCGGTCTTACGTTTGGCAGGGGTAATTTTGATGAAAGATATGGGATCTCGTTATCTTTCTCGGGGCACTCGGTCTTACGTTTGGCTAGCAGGGAAGATTTTGATGAAAGATACGGGATCTCGTTATCTTTCTCGGGGCACTCGGTCTTACGTTTGGCTATAGGGGTAATTTTGATGAAAGATACGGGATCTCGTTATCTTTCTCGGGGCACTCGGTCTTACGTTTGGCTACAGGGAAGATTTTGATGAAAGATACGGGATCTCGTTATCTTTCTCGGGGCACTCGGTCTTACGTTTGGCTAGGGGAAGATTTTGATGAAAGATACGGGATCTCGTTATCTTTCTCGGGGCACTCGGTCTTACGTTTGACTAGGGGTAATTTTCTTGAAAGGGTTGACCTTGTCAAGTTGGGCTGAATTGCGAGTCACGAAATTTTAAAGGGCAAAAGGGTCATTTTGACCCTTACAATCCTGTCCGCGCGGAGAGGAATGGAAAGTCGGGGTATTAATTAGGACGACGCCCTTCCTCTTCCCCATTCGGTTTTTCAAAAATTCCGAGAGCGAGGAGAGAGAAATCATAAATCCGCCATTGTTGGCCTTAGAAGCTTCAAAAATTCTCCGATTTCTTCGATTTTGAGCAATGGAACACGGGAAGGCGCTTTTCAAGGCCAAGGACGTGGCCCGGTAGCGGAGAGAGCGGTGGAGCTCGTCCGAATGAGGAGGCATTACAATCTTTCGCAATCGGTTGCGGAGGAGCATTACCCCGATGCTTGGCAACATTGGGCTTCGGATTCGAATCTCCGAACGGTATATTTTGAAACCCTTTGATCCCTTTGTTGATTTCTTGTTTGAAATTTGAATTTTGGGTGATTTTTAAAAATTTTTTTTTTGAAAATTCGAATGATTGATATTCTTGGCTTTGAATTTTGATTTTGATGCTTTGCATGTTGATGATGATTTTTTTTTTCTTTGAAATTGAATATTGATATGTTGATGATGATTTTTTTTTGAAATTGAATATTGATATTGATGAATGATGCAATGCATGTATTTCGTTTTGAAAGAATGGGCATTTTGCCAATATGAGATGTATGTATGTTTAGGATATATATATTTTTTTTTTTGAAAAGTGGGACGGATTTTTCCTCCCGTTGCATGTAAGATGGATGATATGCATGTATGCAAAAAATTTTTTTTTTGAGATGATGCATGTTATTTTATGAAAATGGGACGGAGTTTTTACTTCCGTAGGAATGCATTTTCTTTTTTTTTTTTGATGAATGCATTGGGACTTCTTTGGCTTGTTTTCTTTCATGCGAGAAAAATGGGGCTATGCTCATTGTATCTTTGTTATCTTTGTCGAAATTTTTTTTTTTAATGCATGTGTATGCTTTTTTTTTAATGCATGCAAATGCTTTTTTTGACATTTTCTCTCTCTTTTTTTTTAGGGGGCGGACACCGTTTTGTGACGGAGCAGCTGAACAAAATGAAAACTCGAGGATCGGTGGAGTCCGTGATTGACTTGTGGGACCGGCTTCCGAATGTGGGCCGAGGAGCTTTGCCGAGTCCGAGACAGATCGTTGTCGAGACGGGGCTTTGGGAGTTTATCGAGTGCTTGAGGGGACTGGTCAAGTTCCCTAAGAGCAAGGGCTTGATGTTTGCTCTGGCGCGGCATTGGTGGGGACGCGACCCACACCTTCCACTTCTTACGGGGCGAGGCTACGGTTACGCCCTCCGACTATCTTTGCGATCACGGGCTGTCCTTTAATGGACGCGGCATTGAGTGGCGAGATGGCTACGGCGATGCGTCTGCGAGGCTCTTACGGGATTTTCCCTATTCCCAAAAGGGGATGGGGATGGAGTATGCCGTGGTCTACGGCAAGATTGTGGAGACCATAGCGAGTTATGAGGAGGCTGGGGAGGAGAGGATAGGCGCCGTCAGTTGCCGGGGCCTTCTTGTGGTTTGCTTTCTCGAGCACGCTCTTTGGACATCTTTGAGGGACGGCGATCTTTGCCTTGTTGAGGTCCTTGGAGGACATGGAGACGGCCGGAGATGTCTCGTGGGGAGAGGCCGGGCTGGCGAGCTTTATTTTGCTCTTGATAGAGTACAGGCAGGAAGAGGCTGTGAGCTCTGTCTTGCTTTGAGTTTGCCACTGGAGGTATAAGCTCTCTTTTTGCTTTCCCTCTTTTTTTTTTTGAGCACGCACTTTTCTTTTGCCTTTGGATTAATTGGATTTTTACCTTTCGCGGTATGGGCGTTGGAGTTTTTCACGTCACGGTGTGGCGGCGGCCGGCGGAGTACGTCGGGCGTATCAGGCCATGCGATCTTGGTCCAAGCATGCCGGGAGAAGATAAGCTCCGGGGCGTACGACTCTCGAGTACGCGGATTGCCTTCCTTTGACGGAGGCCGAGACGGATGAGGGGATGATATTCTTCCCACAGGATCGCTTTGAGGTAGCGCGGTGAAGGGCGAGATGCGGAGCGGTGCGGCGGAGGATTTTGAGGGTCGACTGCGATGCCTATTATGCAGGAGAGAGGGTGACGCGCCGGCATGGCGTGAACTCGCCTTTGAGGACACCGGTGGAGCCTCCCGCCGATATGATGCACCCGAGCGATCGGTCAGTGACACTGGGATGATTACCGAAGCGAGCCGGCACTTCTCGGACTTCGTGGCGATTGAGCCATATGCGACATTCGTCTTGAGGAGGCGAGGATGCCTCGGGTTACGGATAGGGAGGGGCTTGGGATCCCGCGGTACCCTCGGACGGATTTTTCCTATATCCCGGGATGGGGTCAGATTGAGGGTGCGAGATCCCTCGGCCGGCGACTTCCACGAGCTTTCGGCCTCGTCAGGGTATGAAGGTATGGCTTCACCTTTTCCCCTTCTTTTCTTTCTTTTGTTTCATCATCTTTGGCATCACTTCTTTTTTTTTTTGACGCTTTTGCTTTTGTGCGGTTTTCGGAGGTGGTCGTCGAGAAGGCGACGAAGCAAGTGATCGAGGCCAAGAGATTCATCGGGAGGATGGTCGCTTGCGGGGCTCCTCGAGGCTAGAGCGAGCGACCACGGCGGCGCACATCGGACGGGAGGCTTCCCCTATTCGCTCGAGACTTCTTCGAGAGACTCCTTTGTCTCCTCTCCTTGATCCCCGCGCGGTACTGCCTTCGGATCACGTCATTCTCGGGGATCCACACGGGCGGGGACACGTATGGCGGCATGGCGGGTCGTCTTCGTACGTGCGGGAGTCCGCGCCTTCACCTTCGGGTACGATTTTTCGCGAGATCTCGGCTTGCCCTATCGGAGCGTGCCGGTTGGTCTGATGAGCCTCTTTCGGAGACGAGGACGATTCTCGAGCCCGAGATTTTCGGGGCTCTGAGGAGCGGGCCCGAGTCGCAAGAGGGCCGGGGAGACATCGGGTGCTTTGGAGACTCCGATTGATTTTTTTTTTTTTGATTTGAGATTGAGATTTAGATTTGTACAGCTTGTGCACATTTTTTTTTGATGTAATAATTTAGGATTTTATTTATGTTTGCTTTTTTTTTTATGCACACTCTTTTTTTTTTTGGAATGTAATAATTTAGGATTTTATTTTATGAATGCAATGCAGTATGAATGCAGTGTTGCATGAGCCTTGGTTTTTTTTTTTTTTGCCAGGGTGTTTGGTATATGGGTGGTTTGGGGAGGTTTTTGCACAAGTTTCGAGCAACCGGGACGGAATATTCCTCTTTTTGGCGTAGCGGCTTGGGCATTGCGAGATTTTTTTTTTGGGAAAGCAATCCCATCCGCGCGGATGGGAGGCATCGACATTGTTCTTTAATTTTGGTTCGGACTGGTCTTGCTTTATTTCAAATTCAAATATCCTCTTCAACCTCCGGTCAACGGCCATTTTCGGGGAGAAAGAGAGAGAAAAACCATGGAAATGGCCAAAAATTCTCCAAAATTGTCCAAAGAAAGGCAAATGTTGTTCTTTGAAAAGTTCAAGGAGTGGTGTAGGGAGATCATGCATGAGAGAAGATCATTCTTTGAAGAAAGGTACAAGATACGAGGTGCTTATGGTCTATCAAGGAATTGATTCCGGATTATGACCTCTTAAGAGCTTCTTCTTCGTTTTGGGATACTAGAAGGCATGTCTTTTGCCTTTCCTTCAACGAGATTGTTCCGACTGTGGAAGAGTTTCGGGCCTTGCTTGGAGGTCGGAGGTGGAAGAGATAAGCGGTTCCTTTGCCGGAGGGGCTTCTTTTCTTGACGGATTGTGCGTCCTCCTTCATCTTTCCCCGGAGGAAGCGCAAGGTATGATCCGCGGTCCCGATCATTTCGATATTTCCGGTCTTCCCGACAGATTTAGGGGCCTAGGTTTGGTGGATGATGCCTATTGGGATGCCTTTGCACTTTGTATGTTTGGCACCTGTTCATGGTCTATTCCTTTGGGATGCGCCATCGGTCTTTCTTTGGATGTTGTCGTTCCTTGTCGCACAGGCGAGAGATGTCGTTCCTTTGATTACGGGGAGACTTTTCATGCTCTCGACAGATTAGCTACCGGACGGCGGTATATGCGCGAGGGCAGCCCGTTCCTCTTGACCACAGTGGGCGATGGAGCGTTTGGGGTTCTTCGGAAACCTACGATATGATCGAGCCTTGGACTTTTGCCGGGAGAGGTGTCGATGTAGATTTTGATGATCGGGGCTCGTGGGCGCGTTGGATGGCGGGTCGCCGGGGAAGATATCGGATGGTTGGTGCCTCATTGGCGGGTGGAGACTCGCGAGTGCTTCGGGACGGGTCCCGTGTGGTTATGCTTAGGGGCTTTCTCGAGTCCGGTTTCTACATTCCGGCTTTAGTTCGAGGCAGTTTGGCTTGGAGCGGAGTTCCTTTGGAGGGTTTTGATGATATAGCCACCGGGGTGGTGGCTCCTGTTTCCATGGATGATCCCTCGGTGTTTCCATTTCTTTCCCGAGCATGGAGGTATGATGCCTTTCCTCCTCGGGTCATTCTCGAGCGTCAGAGGCCGGTGTTCTGACCACTTGGTACACTGGATTGGTATGAGAGGCATGCAGGAGAGACTCGGGTGGCTATTTTCGGACGGCGTGAGGCCATTGTGGGTGCGGAGGTCTGGCATTCGAGAGGAGGAGGGCCGAGGCGAGGCCAACCCTCATGACGGGAGCGGAGACGGCGTGGCGATTATGAGGCTTACGTCAAGAGACGGGAGAGGAGGGCTCCTATGCTACCGGCTAGGTTACGAGGAGATGAGAGATGACGCTAGGAGCTACTAAGGCCACTGACGGAGGCTGGTTTGATAGACCACTGTCCCTATACGGAGCTTGGTAGGAGGAACAGCGACATTTTCTGTTCGAGAAAAAGAAGACTCGAAGGGGAAGAAGAGGGGAGAGGCCGATGCAGTGGCTTGGAGTGACTCACGAGGTTTCCGAGTATCCCTTTCTTGTCATGGCGAGACACATTAATTTGATTATGTATCTTAGTTTTCTTTTAGCAAGTTGCCGAGTTGTAGGAATGAATCGGGCTTAGACTCATCAAAGAGCTTTTTAACTTGTAATGAATATTTGAATTGCTTTAGAGTTTTTCGAGACAGCTTTCATGGTCGATCAATTGTATTGATGCCAAAGTATGACTTTTATTTGTGCTTTAGACCGAACCGTTTCCGCTGCCTACGTTCCCCTCATTTTGAGGAGCTCGGGTCTTCGTAGTTCAACTTTGGTGAACTCTTTTTTGTTTTTTTTTTTTTTTTTTTGTTTTTTTTTTGTTTTTTTTTTTTTTTTTTTTTTTTTGTGCAACCACCTGTTTTTTACCTAGGCCGCCCTTCTCGGGTTTCTAACCTAGTTGGGTATTACTCTTTTAGCACTCTTTTTTTTTGTTTTTTTTTTTGTTTTTTTTTTTTGTTTTTTTTTTTTTTTTGGTGCAACCACCTGTTTTTACCTAGGCCGCCCTTCTCGGGTTTCTAACCTAGTTGGGTATTACTCTTTTAGCACTCTTTTTTTTTGGTTTTTTTTTTCTCTTTTTTTTTTTACGCGTAGTATCTGCGCAGCTTGTCACCATTCCTTTGGGTGTACAAAGGGATTCCGTCGAGTGCGCAAGTTGCATGGCTCCTCAGGAGAAGATCTTACGGACTACATATGGCCCGACCCATACGGGCTCCCATTTGCGAGGGGTTGATACGGGTGGGGGCTTTTCTTTTAGAAACGAGATCACCTTCTCGGATTTCCCGATGCTTTACTTTCTTGTCGAAGGCTCTAGCCATTCTTCCTTGGTAGGCTCGGATGTGTTCCATGGCCTTCGGTCGGCGTTCGTCTAGTAGGGCCAATTCATCATGGCGACTCTGGAGCCATTCGACCTCGTTGATCGGCTTTCCGGCGGTATACGGAGCGAGGGATTTCCGGCTCGATTGGGAGTACGGCTTCCATTCCGTATGTGAGGGCAAAGGTGTTTCCCCGGTTGCCGTTCGGCCCGATGTTACCGTAGCCCCGAGTGCCGAGTGTAACTTCTCGGGCCAATCTACGCCTTGGACGGCCATTTTCCGGATGATATTTTCCGAGTCTTGTTTCTTTGCCTCGACGGCTCCGTTGGTTTAGGGCACAGTAGGAGATGACTTGTGACGGGTTATTCGGAATTACGCCGGCGGTTTTCACATTCCCCTTCGAAGTGGGATCCATTATACGAGATGATTTGGTGGCAACCGTATGCGCACATGATGTTTTCTTTGATGAAGAGGGCAACTTTCTTTGAGTTGAGGATTTTGTAGGACTTTGCGAGCATCCTTTCCGATTCCTTCGAAGAAATCACCAATCTGCGTCTCTTTAGGCTCTTCCGCGGTTCCCAAATTCACACTCGTCAAAATCTCTTCGGCGGCTTGGGCTCGATTTTCCTCTTTCCGGACAACCTGCTTAAAGATTTTTTTTTTGTTGTTTGATTTTTTTTGTTTAATGTGTCTGCTTCTTTATCTAATGAATCGTTATTAACTGTTTTAGATTATTAGTTAATTCATCATTAGTTAAAGTGGCAATCAAGGGATACTCAGAAAGGTTCGTCATTTCATTGAAAACGAAAGGGGATACAGTGCTTGCTACAGACTCGTAGTCTTCAGGCGTAAGGCCATCGGACGACCCTAGAGACTCGATCTTAACGAGAGAGGCGGGAGGACTTGTCCTAGATTGACACAAAGGGACGGGGGACCAATCCAAGCTTGGTGATCATTTCCTCCTTGGTCGCGGACGGAGCACGAGAGAGTTTCCCAATTCTTTAGCGGCATCATTTGTTGGTGGCCTCATGACTCGGGAAGCTGTCTTTGTTTTTGTTTTCCTTTCTCAATTGCCGCTATCATCTTTTGGACCGAGCCAGAGATCAATCGAGTCTGGCTTTGGACTTCTTCTTCGAACAATTCTTTGCATAACGAGACCATCCCAATCATCGAGGAAATTCCGTGGCCTTAGCTTTTGGCCTTGTCGGTTCGAATTCGGGTTTCGGATCTTCTGGGCGTAGGAATAGTGGTTGTGAGCTTCTCGGCTGTTCCACCCAGTCGAGCACGCCTCTGAAGGTATACTCGCTCTTCATGGCGGTGGTAGCCCCGGGTATCTTGGGTAGGTCCGGGGAACATTCTACGGACCGGGTTAGCCTTGGTTCCTCTGAACTTGTTGAGGCTATACGGTAGCTTTAGCCATCCTGCCGTAGGAGTGGGCTGCTGTGATGTTTCTGGTTGTGTGGGACCCTTTACAAAGTAGTCGGCCAAATTAGGGTGAAGGGGAGAGATTTAGGATTGTCGGTGGGACCTTTCTGTGGCGGCTTCAAATCTTTTTCCCTTTTGCGGTGTCAGCTTTGAGGAGGCCTCATATCCCAGGCCGTGGCGAGTATTCTGTCCTTTCACTTCGATGAGTTTGTGAGTTCCTTGTTGGTGCTTCCCAGGCCAGAGGCCGGAGTAGATAGCTCATTTTTCTCATCATTTTCAAGGCCGGTGGGATTTTATCCCAGTGGCCGTCGGATCTATGTTGCACACTTGGGCCTTGGGAGGCTCGGCAGGTGAAGCCCGTTAGCATGTGACCTTCCTCGTCATGTTTGATTTCGAGAATAGGTATTCCGCCCGTATACTGTGCCCTCTAAAGTGACTAAATCTCAGTAAATGGTCGTCGAGATCCCCATTCGAGGCGAATTTCACACCTTTGGTGGAGGCTTGAGGCGACCCGCTTTGACTTGGTGCGGCCAAGGTCTTCCCGAGCGGGGCATTGAAAGTAATCGGGATGTCGATAACCTGGAATTCCACGAGGTATCAATTTACTGTCCAAACCGGAGGTCTAAAGTAGCAACTCAGGGTTGCTCGGGATGTTGAGTCGTAAGCTTTGGCGTGAGGGAAGAAGGCTTCAAGTACGTAGTCTTGATATCAAGCAAGCTCATGATCTTTGCCGGAAGAATGTTCATTAGGACCCATTATCAACCGGGACCCGAGGAGCGTCGTTCATCCAGTTTGGGTGTGATGAAGAGAGGCTCGTTATGATCGGCCCCAAATTGAGGGAGGTCGAGATACGTGAAAGTGATTATATTCCCGTAAGTGGATGTTTCCAATTAGGTACCACATCATCGGGAGTAGCATCAATAGGCACGAGTGCGAGCCGGAGCTTTCTTCCGGCTTCGGCTTATGGGGATAGGGCGAGGTGAGTAGAGACCGAGAGGAAATGTTGGCTTTGTGTTTGCTTCAAGCTTGGGTGAGCACGGGATCCTCTTTTCGGGATACAGGTTTCGGTTGTCTTAGCATAGGGCGGCGATCTTCTTTTGGTGCTTGATACGTGGCCTTCTTATACGCCTTGGGATTTCCTTGGAAGATCTGCCCCGAGATCGGGTCAACGATTAACTTCCTCATCGATCGTCTCTTGGCTGGATTTCTTCAATCTTTGCTAGGGTCGATGGGGAGCCCTTTTGGCTATTGGCCATTTGGTTACAGACGGAGTCTAGTGACAGTGGTGAGGCTGCATGCTTGGCTCCTTCTGGGCGGCCCTTATAAGCCTTCCCAAGTCACAGGCTTTTGGGTTTGGGGTTGTGTTGTTGCCCCCTGTATGGCCCACATAGCTAAGGCGTCCTCAGATTCACTCTCATGGCCGGCCTTGCTCATTGTTATCATGCAACAAGAGTCGCTATTGTCGGGACTCGGCGGCTTTTCGATTTCATCCCCGGTGTAGTGCAACCATTACGGATTCCTTTACGTAATACTCGAGTTGGAGATGATTATAGCGTTACGTGTGGGAGGCGCATCCGGTATCATGCCGGTTTCTAGGACTTCTACGAAAGGCGACATACATTCGGGAAAGGTGACCTCTTCTTGGGTAACCACGACAAGGAGTGTTACTTTGTTACGGGGTGGATTTGATCTAACCATGGTTATTTTCTCATTTGGGCGGATGGGAGTTAATTTTCCTCTTTCGATCGGATCTTCGACTATCGGCTGGATCGGACACACGAAAACCCTTTCCCCAAAGCATGGTAGGCAGTGTTGAATTCTAAGACATCCACGTGCTCAGATCCATGAAACTTCATGGCCTTCATGTCCTCGGTCTCATATTCGTCTTCCGAAGTTTCTTCGTCGTCGCTTGCTGATAACCAGCCATTGTGCCTAGCTCCCATGGGCTCATTTAAATGATTGTTCCAGATTGTTTCCGGATCGGGGGCCTCAGTTGACTCTTCACTCTCGTCATCATCATCATCATCGCTGTCATCGGAATCTTCTTCCCATACTACCGGGATTTCGGCTGAGAGGGAACGCCGATCAAACCCGTTGGGGGAATATGGGTGCGTGCAGCCGCAAAAATTGTCATATGTTCCCATTCCCGGAAGTGGTAATTGTGACTCAGCTTCTCCTCCCAGAAATTGCGGGGGAAGAGTGAGAGGGGGTGGCACGTATCGTATTTGACACCGGTGTAGGATATAGAAGGAATCCTCCTCTTCCGATTCTTCACTGTTCTCGGGATCATATTCGGGCTCTCCCAAAGCCAATTTGCAGAAGTGTACTAGCTCCAGACGCTCTTCGGCCTCTTTCTTTGATAAGCCCGTACTGAGCGCCCGCCGGAAGCTTTCTTGTTCGATTCTTCTCGATTGTTCTAACCATCTTGTGTAAATGGTCCTCTCATATTTTGAACGGAACAGCCCCAGTTCTTCGGTATCGGCCTCCCCTTCATCCGAGAAATAGCGGGTCTCGTATTCTTGCAAGGAGTCTCTGACATGAGACCAAGATGGGTTGATTCGTTCAATATCCTCAAGGGCGAGGGAATCAGAATTCGGGATCCTCGACGAGGTTGGCCACGGGTATTTGGGGACCTTCATCAGCATCTTCTGGGCGTGTGAAGATTCTCCGCATTCAATCATATTCACACGATTATGGTTCCTTGGCGGCGGATTTTTGGCTTGTGTTAGGCCGCCGGGGCCTTCCAACTTTCCTTGCTCTATTAGCCTGGATTGCCTTTTTGAGTGAAGCGGTGTCGGTCGGATGTCCGTGAGCTTGATAGAAAGGCACAATACTTTGTAGTATCACGGGAGCATTCGGATTTGCAGGTTGGAAATTTTCCAAGGCAGCATGCAAGCCTTCTTTCACCGATCCCTAAAGATGTCATTCGGGGGCATTCCCAAAGTTTTCGAGATTTATGACCCGCCCGGTTTTGTGGCTCTGCTGGTTTCACAGGAGCAAAAGGTAGTCGTGTTATTGCATTCTGTCACATCCGCATAGTTAATCATCTCTTTCTCCAGCCTTTAGCGAGGCCGAGGCGGTGTTTGCGGAGGTTAGCCCAGGCATATGCATGGCGGAGTCTGCGGCGGCCGGTTCTGGCGATTGTAGGCCTTTTCAAACTTAGGCTGCGAGAGTTAACCATGGCCCGTAGAGAATGCGAGTATGGGAAGTGGCTGAGGAGGCTCTCGAGATGTGGTTTCCAAGCATGGTGGAAGATGTCCGGTTGTTCCTCTTCGGAAGGAGGGATGGCCACATTTCAGCGAGTTTCGAGATTCCTTGCACCGCTTGTAGAAGTCCCCAACATTCTCATCGGGGCCTTTGCTTGTTGTTTTTGTAAGAGTCGACCACTATTTGTTTCCCATTCCAAGTTGGCCTTATATTTTTTACGTAGAAGGCATTGGTAATTTGGTC